>JAMYWO010000503.1:9868-21213 GCA_024220525.1 Cochliopodium minus | reverse complement strand
TGAATGATAAAGAAAAGAAGATATTTTGGAAGTTTGGATGCAATTTTCTTTTGGAAATATTTTGAAACAAGAACAAACTCAAGAATAGATTTTTTGTTTCATTTGAGAAAAGAGAATGAGTTTGAGGTGACCATCCAAGAACATCACCTGATCCAATATGCATCAAAGAAGAATTGTTAAAAAGCAACTCAAAAGGAAAATCTATTGAAGAAAAAGATCCTTTTACAAAAATTTAAATCAAATCACGAGTTTATTAATTGATTTTCAAGAAATTTGTTAAAATAGAAACATTGTTCTCATCCTTTCCATTTCCTAACCTCCCTCCACATCCTCAAGTATAAATAATAAACGATGTTTATTAATGTGATATATATATAGATTGATGAAGAAAATATTTTTTATATTATCTGTTCTATAAATTCAAGTTTCAAATTTTTGTTTTTTTCACTGAAAAAAAATAATTCGAAACTATTAGAGTGTAGTGAAAAGTTTTGTTTGAGTATCATGTTTCATTATTCCAAATAATCTTTGAAAAATGAAATAATTTTAAACTTTTCTCTGAATTTTTAAAGAACAAATAAAAAGTCCTTGTAAGTTTTGATAACAAATTTGGAATTAATCAGTAAAGGTTTAATAAAAAGATTTTGATTTCTATTTTCTCTATACCAATCAAAAAAATAAAAATAAAAAAAAAATGGAAATAAAGAAAAAAATAAGAGAAGCATTGAATATATTATATTCAAATAATAACAATCAGAGTCTAAGGAATCAAGCAAATAACTTTCTGATCTCTTCACAAGATAATGAAGAGAGTATTTCGATTGCATCACAATTATTGAAAGAATCTACACAAGAGATAGAATTGTTTTACGCAATACAGATCCTTCATCACAACATTTTATTCAAATGGAAAAAATTTGGCGGGTCAAATGAAAATATAACGTTGAGAAAAGAGTTGATAACATTCTTCTTTGAGAAATTGATATCCATTCCATCAAATCATCTATTATATACAAAAATATTGGTTGCAATATCTGATCTCTGTTTATTATTGGGTAAAATAATTTTATTATTTTTAATTTATAATCATTTAGCTGAAATGAAATTATGAATTGATAAATCATTTCAGATATATTTATTAAATCCACTTTATTTCCAGTTGATAAAGATTGGAAAGAGTGCTTTGAAGAAATAATTGAATGGGCAGATATATCAAACTTTAACGAAACAAAACAAGAGATATTGATCCAATTTCTTAAAATATTGCCACAACAAATGATAGAAAAGACAATGACTTCCTTCAAGATCGTTTTGGAAAAGTTTTCTAGCAAGTTTTTTCCGATCATAAACAATTATCTCAAAAACACCAAAAAGATCGAAAAATGGTTGACATGTTTCGAAAGTCTGACTAACTGGATCTACTTTTCAAACATACAACCTTATCAACAAATATTGGAATTGTCAACATTTCTGATGGAATCTGTGTTTAATATTTTGAAACAGATGTCCGATTTGAATCATTTTTTCCCAATTTATTCTTGCACACTTAACTTTCTTTCCAACATTGTTTCACATGAAGATTTTACGTTGTACAAACAAAAACCTCCTTTCGTTTTTTCTTCCTTTTTGAATTTGTTTCCATTCCTCCAAATCTATGAATCAAAAGTTCCGAAAGAAAATTTCAAGGAGATAGAAAAAGTGGAACAACTAAAGTTTTTGTTTTGTTCTGTTTTCTGTGAGACATGCTCTGATCTAATTTCTTTTCTCTCAAAAAGCGGATATATTTTACAAAACGACATTGTAAGAAATGTTTTCAAACTTTTGCTTGACATTACGAACAACAGCGACCTCAAACTTAGCTCGCTTACTTTTGGATTTTGGTATAATTATTCTGACCATCTATTGAATGAGTCTTCTTTGTTTCAATCCAACTCTGAGTTGACAGAAGAGAAAAAGACAATCAAATTTCTCTTTTTGTCTTCCATGAAAAACATAATGAAGAATTGCATCCGCCAGGATAATTTTGTAGAAGAAAATGAAGATTTGTATTTGGAATATAGGAAAGATTCTTCTGATACTTTGTTGTTTATTTATAACATGCTTGAAGATGATTACATTTTGTTTTTGGAAAGTACAATCTCCAAATTACCCATCTATCAAAGTATTTCCAACGAAAATAATGGCATGAAATTGACAAAATTGAACGACATCTCTTCATCAGATCTCAAAACGATTGAAGTAATCATCTTTAGTTTCAACTCAGCCATAGAATCTGCGAACTTCAAAAACCAAAACTCCCTCTTTTCACTTTTTTCTTTCAAACTTATGAATTTTTTATTCAAAATCCCCTACAATCTTCTCGAAAACTTTACAACCATCTTCCAATCCTCTCTTTCATTGCTACACAGTTATGTTTCGATGTGTCCTTCTAAATACCTTCCTCTCAACCTCATTCAATCGATGCTACACTTCATTTTCAACGTCATGAACGTACAAAAAAGTGTTGTGTTGAAAAATAACGAGGATTTAGAGGAGGATGTTTTGATTCTTAGCTCGCTCAACACCATCAAATCAATAATCAAACATTGTGGTCTCAATTTACGTAGTATGATCGACTCCCTCTTCAACTTTCTCTTGCCCTTCATGCAAACAAAGAAATTCCCCTCAAAACTCAATTCCGTCGCCTTCAGAGCAATCTCTCACTTGTTGTCTTACAGCGAAGACACACAAATTTCCAATCAATACATTAGTTCATCTACAAACATTATCTTCCAAAACATTTACTCCGTTTTGAACAATCTTCAAAGCAACATCTCTCAACAGAGCTTCTTCCAACAACAAAATCCAAATTTCAACGAGTTTTCTCTTCCCAATTTCTCCCAACTTTACACCACGAACGACAAATCCAATTTTTGGAACATCAAAGAAAAGTGGTATCTCTCACAAAGCCATTCTTTCAACTTTCTCACTTCTCTTTTAAAGTTTTTCACCTTTTTGTTTTCCATTTGTTCCCATTCTTGCTTTTCTACTTTCAAAAAAAAGTTCAAAGACGATCTCAGCACTTGTCAAGACACCACCAACGAGAGTTCTGATGAGGGTTTGTCGCAAGATAATGAGTTGAATGAGATTACACATTTTCATCCTCAAATCGGTTATTCTTTGTTAGATCTTTTCGAGAAGAAAATCACTCCCCTCGTCAACAAAATCATCCAAATATTTTATGATCATGATCCCTTGATGGAAATTACTTGTGAATTGATAGAGAAATGTTTTTTGGTATTTTTTAATTAATTTTTTTATTTTTATTTTTTAAATTCATTTTTATAAATTTTTTCATTTTATGTTTCTGATTTTTAATAAATTTTTTCAAATTCGTTTTTATTTTATTTTATTTTATTTCTATTAAATTTTTTATATTTGATTTTTGTTTTTGTTTTTTTTCTCCTTAATTTTTTTTTCATTTTTATTTGTTATTTAATTTATGTTTTAGGCTTTGAGAAAACAAACCAAAACTTTCTCAGTCAAACATGTGATTCCCTCACTCAAATTCCTTCTCCAAAAAAGAAACAGCGTAGAAGCCTTCCAATGCATTTCAACCTTCTCCAAAACCAACATTTCTCCCAAAAAAATTTGCATCGAATTTTCAAACAATATATGTTCTAATCTCATCCAAACTGTTTTTCCTTTAATGTTAAACAATTTGTTTCTTAGCAACAGAAATAACTCTATTTTTTCTTTAATAAAAACAAATTATAATAATGATGTTGGTAATAACTCGATTTTGAATGTCCAAAGCTCTGTTGGTGAAAATTCTCTTTTGTTCCGAAAAGTATTCCAAACGTTGAACTCTGTAAAGTTCTTTTTCTTTTTCTTTTTCTTTTTATTTTTATTTCTTTTTATTATTTTTATTATTTTTACTTTATTTTCATTTTCTTTTATGTTTTTGTTTTTTCATTTTTATTATTTTTCATTTTATTTTCATTTTCATTTTTTTATATTCATTTTTTTTATAATCTATTTTCTTTGTTATTTTTTTTTTTTTTTATTTAATTTTATTTTTGTTTTTATTTTTTTTTTTATTTTATATTATTTTTTTTTTTTATAATCTATTTTCTTTGTTATTTTTTTTTTTTTGTTTTATTTTTATTATTTTACAAAAAAAAAAAAGTGGAAAAAAACAAATAAAGAAAGTATAATCTCAAACATAAAAGTGATAATGGAAAGCATCATCATATTCCTCATCAAAACAGAAAACATGAGCACAGTAGAACAAATCTACCAATACCTCCTCTCCATGTTCAAAGAAAGCAACTTGAACCTAAGTGAAAAAATATCCGCCTCTTTAAACTCCAAATTTTCTCCATTCATTTTCACACAAGGACTTTTAAGTTTCGAAAAAGAAGAAATGTGCTTGGGAAAGTATCTCATTTATTTGTCCTTTTTGATTGTCTGTACAAAGTTTCGCAAGCTTGTTCCTGATATCTCTAGTTTCATGTGCCAGTTTTATTTGAAATATCCTCAACTTTACATTATAAAGTAAAGTTTATTTTCATTTATTTTTTTCATTTTTATTTTTTTTTTCATTTATTTTTGTTAGTTTTATTTTTTTAATATTTATTAATTTTTATGATATTTGTTATTTTTTCATTCATTATTTTTTATTTTTATTTTTCAATTTTTATATTTATTTATTTTAATTTTTGTGATTATTATTTATTTTGATTTTTTTTTGTTAATTTTTATTTCTTATTGTTTATTTGGTTTTTTTATTTTTTTATTTTTTTTTCATTTTTAGTGTAAAAGAGATTTTGTCATCTTATCCTCCATTTAATGGAAACGAATTTTCTCAAAAATTTTGCAATTTGTTTCTAAACAACAAAGACAAGGGGAAATACAAGTCTCATTTCGAGGAATTTGCATGTAGTTTTAGAGGTTTAGATAATTTGTCTTGGTGATTACTAAATTTAGTAAAATCAATTAAATTATTATTAAAAAAAATAAATAACAAGTATTCTCCCCAACTCCCAAGAACTTTTGCAAGGTTTGTTTCATTTTTTTTTTTTTAAAGTTAGAGATGTTCAAAAGTTTAAAACAGTTTAAATTTTGTATGCTAATAATTAATGTACGCTAAAAAATTTTGGACATGTCTATTTGAAGTTTTTTTTTTGTATCAATTCTTGATTGCAAAAGAGTTATTTAAAAAGTCTTATATCTCTTTTAATAGATGTTTTTCAAAATCTTTTTTAGCTCCTTTCAACATGTTTACAAATTCCTTTTAGATTTAATTTAATTCAACAAATCTTTTGAAAGATTTAATAAAAGTTTCTTTCCAAATATTTTGATTCCAGCATCTTCAAATAATATTTAATTTTGATTGAAGTATTTTGATTGTATGATCTTCAAATATAAAAAGAGATGTTGAATTTATTGGGCATGATATTTATTTGAGAGAATGCTTTTCGATCCCCTTTGAAAATTATTTTTTATAATTTAAAAAATGAAGAATTATTTGATTGTGGTTTTCACCATCTTAATAATGACATCACTGGTAAACACATCAATGTTCTGGAGAAGATTTGGCAAAGAAAAAAAGCAATTATTTTCGAAAATAACGGATATTGAAGAGATAATGAAGGATACACAACAAATAAATAAGATAAGGGTATCAGGAACAGATGGAAATAAAGAAGTGAGAAAATATATAGCAGATTCCTTCGCAGGGACGAAATTCCAAGTGGAATACGATACCTTCTTCGCCCAAACACCATTTGGTGAAAAGGAATTCTCAAATATAATCGCCAAATACAATCCCAGATCCAGAAAAACATTATTGATAGCAGCTCATTACGATTCAAAATATTTTAAAGTAAAAAAAGAAAATGATATGGAATATTTGAATTAATTAATCAATTAATTCAAAAAAAAACTTTTTACAATTTAAACCATTTATTTAAGTTCAAATATTTTTCAAAAAAAACTTCTTTTTTTTGTATTTATTCTAGGATTTTGATTTTTATGGTACAACTGATAGCGCAGTCTCATGTGCCATGATGATTAGTAAAAAAAAGAAATATTTTAAAAATATTAAAAATAAACATTTTTTTGATGAATAACTTTTATGAAAATTATTTCGGAAATATTTAAAACCTGATTAAGAAAATTATTTTTTAAATTCTTTTTTTAAAATTCTTTTTTTTTTTTAATTGTATTTTTATTTTTTTTTTTTATTTTATTTTTTTTTTTTGATATTTTTAGATTTAGCAAAAACATTGGACTCACATTTAAAAGAAGATATAAGTTATGGTTTAGAGTTTGTGTTTTTTGACGGAGAAGAAGCTTTTGTAGAGTGGACAGCAGAGGACAGCATCTATGGATCCAGACACTTAGCCCAAAGGTGGTCTGAAGAAAAATTCAATATTTCTGTTCCTTCTGTACCAACAACACGTTTAAACAATATTGGTAAAAAAATCAAATAGTTTTTATGATTTTTTTTTAATTTTAAATTTTAAATTTTAATTTTTATTTTTTATTTTTTACTTTTTATTTATTTATTAAAAGGTCTCTTCCTTCTTTTGGATCTCTTGGGAGCCAGCAGACCACTGATCTACGATTACTACCAAAACACCACAAAGTATTTTCAGCACTTGGTTTATCTCGAACAACAACTAAGACAAGACAACGCGTAAAAATTTTTTAATCAACAATAAATAAATATTTTTTTAAAACTAATTTTTTTTTTTTTTTAACAATTTTTTTCTTTTGATTTAAAATTTTTTATTCACAAAAAATAAAGTTTAAAAACAAAACAAGAAATCTTTGTTGACAAACAAATTTATAATGCAGGACTTCAAGATGACCACGTGCCATTTCTTGAAAGAGGAGTTCCGATATTTTATTGGATTCCCATTCCTTACCCCACTGTTTGGCACAAAAAAGAAGATGACTTGCAAAATGTGGACAAAAATGTTGTTTATGATTTGACTCTCCTATTGAAAATATTTGTTGGGGAATTGTTACATTTATAAACTGGATTTAAAAATAAAAAAAACAAAAATTGAAAATTAATATTTTTTCTAAATAAAAATAAAAAAAGTTTATTTTTCCTTTATTCTAAATAAAAAAAAAAAATATAAAAAATAAAAAAAAATTTATTAAATAACTTTTTCTCATATCAATTGTTTTCAACTACCCTAAAAGAACCAAAGCAAAGAGGACAAGAATGAACGCGACGAGGCAGCTCCGAAGTGATGCGATCACAAACGGTGCACTGTTTGATTCTCGTCTTCTTAGAGACGCTGCTGAAAGAACAAATGTCAAGAATGGAAGTGAAATTATTAACGTCATATTTAAAGAGGGACAAAGAAGAAGGTAAAGGATCGAATTGCGCAAATAATTTACAGACAATCTGGTTGTTGTTGGCTGTTTTCTCGGTGGAGTTTTGGCTGAAGATGAAGGCGAGGCTGTCTGGGACGAGGTCGAGCCTGAGCATTGTCAAGTCGAGATTGGTCGTTGTTGTTTGGAGTTCGGTGAGTTTCGAACTAATGAAATTAAATATGTGAAAAAATGAAAAATAAAAATGAAAAGAACTAAAAAGAAAAATAATAAAAATGAAAAGATTAAAAAAAATAATAATTAAAAAAAAATGAATAAAAATAATAAAAAATAAGTAAAAATCTAAAAATAAATAATACAAAATGAAAATAAAATAAAAAAAATAAAATGAATAAAAATAATAAAAAATAAGTAAAAAATCTAAAAATAAAATAATAAAAATAAAATAATAAAAATAAAATAATAAAAAATAAATAAAAATAAAGAAGTAAAAAATCAAAAAAAGAGGAGAATTACGTGTATCTATTGACAACTTCCCTACAATTCTCCATGTAATTTAAAAAGTCTTCCTTTGAATACTTTTCCTTCTCTTTGTCTTCGCCATGAAGATCCAAATAAATGGAGAGTAACAAAGTGTAGACTTTTTTGAGGTATGTTGTTGTGAATCTCCAGTTTGTTTTTTCTGTGTTTGACTCCAAGAAGAGTCTTGTCATCACTGAGTAATAATACCTTTTTTCAAAAAAAAATAAAAAATAAAAAAAGGATATTATTTTTTAAAAAAATAATAAAATAATGTTGACTAAAAATTTCGAAAAATNTTTAGTCCACGACGGGAATCGAACCCGTGACCCTGAGATTATGAGACTCATGTGCTGCCGACTACACCACGTAGACTAATTATTTTTGATATAAAAATTTAAAAATTATTTATTATTGTTAAAAATATAGAAATTTAAAAAATATAAGTAAAAATAAAAATAAAAATATAAATATAAAATTAAAATGAAAATACATTTTAAATGTTTATTTGAGAATTTCTTTCAAAAAATTTTCTTAAAACTTCAGCTTGTTCAAAGGATACTTTAACATTTTCACATAATAAATTAGCAACAATTCTTTCGTCAGTGCTATTCAAAAGCCCAAACTGATCCAATAAACAAGACCACCCCTCAACAAAAGACTCATTATCTTTCCCATTTTCCATTATCCATTTAGCTTTTAAATATTGCAACATGTGTAATGAAAAGGTATTCATATCAGAAATTACGTATCTAACCAAAAAAAAAAAACAATTAATTATTTTTTTGATTATTTTTTTGATTATTTTTTTGATTATTTTTTTGATTATTTTTTTGATTATTTTTCTGATTATTTTTCTGATTATTTTTTAATTACTCCACTTTCTCCCAGATTTTTGTTCCATTTCCGTACTTCTCAAAAAAAGATTTTGGATCTCCTTTGTTTAACCCATTCATTAATCTAAAAAATCCTACCTACATCAAAAAAAATTAATTGAAAAATCATTAAAAAAAATTTTGTAACTTTTTTTTTTATTACTTGTTCTTTGTGAGTGACAGGATCAATAAACAACTCCATGTGTTTCATATCATGTACAAGAAATTCTAGAGAGTCTCTGTCATGTATTTTTTCTCCTTCAAAAAAAAATAATGAAATATTTAAAAATAAAATGAATAAAAAAAAAATTTTAATAAAAAATGAAAATGAAAAATAATTATAATAATAAAACTAAAAATAAATAAATAAAAATGAAACTTTTTACCGTCCATGTATGTTAACTTAGAAGTATGCTTTTGAAACAAATGATCATCTTCTATCATCATAGAAATCACTCTTTTTGCGCTGGCTTGCATTTGGAGAACTTCCAAGGCAGTGGGGATGTGGAAAAGAAGAAGATAAGGTCTTTTGTCGAATGACCACTCTACCATTGTTTTGTTGACGTATTCTCCACATCCTTTTAGTCTGTACCTGCATTTACAAAGAAAATTAAATTTTTTAAAAAAATTGAATTAAAATTAAAAATAAATAGAAATTAAAATAAGAATATTTGAAATTAAAAAAAGTTAAATCTATATTATTTGTTGGAAAAGAAATCATGATGATATCATTTATCAAATTTGAATTATCATTTAAATTATTTAGGAAATAAAATAATTTTGATTGTTGAGAAACTATATATTGACAATTCATTGTATCATTTCATTCATATACTATGGATTTAATTAGATTTATAGTCTTCACTTCATATTAATAATGATCATAAATTACCTATTGAATATCGAGATGATAGTTTCATTTTCATCCAACCATTTTTTGCTCATTTTTTCTCCCAATAATTCTTGCAATCCTATGATATCCTTGACCATGGCCGATTTACATCCATCCAATTGATCATATACAGGCTTCTTCAATTTTCCTGCGATGAATGGTTTATCCTGTGAATGAAATGAGAGCCACAAGAAGATGAAGGCTCCCACAAAATCGAAATTGGAGAGATTTTGAGATGAGTACATCTTTTTCCATATCTCTAGGAGTTCCAATATCCTATCTATTTTGATACGTTGATTTAAAATCTTTCTGTTATTTTGTTGGTTCTCAATTTTTTCCATTTTTTTTTTTTATTCAGAGAATTTATTTATTTATTTATTTTTAAAATGCAACTTTTTAATTTATTTGTTTTTCTTGACATCACTACTCTTCTGGTTTCCAAGATAAGGATCCTTGACCTTAGGCAACCTCTTGGAATACTCCTCAGGGGTCATGTCCAAAGGACTAGCAGGAACTTTATAAGTTCCGAACATCTGATCAATAAAAATGAATCTACTAGCATAATTGTAAACGAATGCTTTGTGATGATAATCATGAAATAAAGTTCCGCCATAAGAAGGAATGAGGTGGCAAGGGTCGTATGGAAAGACCCATCCGCAGTGAGTTTTGACTGCGTCAAGCTGTCTCACGTTGACCCAGATGTAGAACGAGATCAAGTGGGAAGAGCCGAAAATGATTGCGAACATCAAAGGTCCCAAAAATGTGCAAAAACCTTTAGATGATAAAATATTTAAAAAACAATAATAAAATAAACAAAAGTTTTTAAGATAAAATAAAAAAATTAAATAGAATAAACTATAATATGAAATCAAAAATTTTTTTAAAAAAAATTAAAATTTGTTTATTAATTATGAAATAAAAGAAAAGAATTTAAAAAAAAAAAGAAATAAATTAATAAAATAAAAAGTAAAAAAATGAAGAAATGATTGTTTCATACTTTTTCCTTTCCTTTTATTTATACTATCATAATTTTTATTTTTATTTTGTTTTGTTTTATTTTTTTACCCAAAATGATAATTTCGAGGGGATGAGCATGACTTGCAGAGAGGGCGAAAGGAGTGGTGTTATCATGATGTTTTTTGTGGATCCACTTGTAAAAATAAGGGATGTGCAAAGCTCTGTGTAAAACATATTGTGAAAGGTCCTCAATAATCAAAAAAGCGATTTGTTCTACTACAAGCCATGAACTAATTTATTTAAAAAATATTTTTAAATTTTATTTTATTTATGTTTTATTTTTTTATTTATTTTTTTTATTTTATTTTTTTTTGTTTTTTTTTTTACAGTGATGGAAATTCTATATCTCCTCTTATTCCTATCAAGTTGAAAAATGGAGCGGAGAAATATACCATGGGGAGAATGAAGAAAAAATAGTTGTAAAATATGTTTTTGATTGTGTGAACGTAATCCTCGTTGGTTGGCCATTTCTGTGGGCGAGAATGAAGAAAAATTATATAATTTAAAATTTAAATCAAATTATTTGAAAAGATTTGATAATATTCATCATTTTGTTATAATTTGATTATATTTTTTGATTTCCCCAAGATGTTCTATATATCTTGTGTTGGAATATAATTTTCCTCCAATAAAAATATTTATATTGAATAGATCCATTTGAATGATTAAATTATATGACGATTATATATTTATTAAACATGAATTTTGAT
>JAMYWO010000499.1:4331-21714 GCA_024220525.1 Cochliopodium minus | reverse complement strand
ATTTTTTATTTTTTATTTTTTATTTTTTATTTTTTATTTTTTATTTTTATTTTTATTTTTATTTTTATTTTTATTTTAATTTGAATTATTTTTTATTTTTTCAATTTTTTTGACAGGAGAGAATCAGCAACTTGGCTCAACATGATAATAGAGAGGTTCGTGAGGAACATAAAGTTTTCTGAGGCCCTCAACAACACCATTAAAGAAAAAATCCAAAAAAAACTCGAAGAAAAAGTTTCCATGAAAGGTTTCCCCCTAATTAATTTTTAAAACATTTTTCCATAATTTTTATTTTCAAAAATATTTAAATTTTTTAATTTTCATTTTATTATTATTGTTTTTACATTTTTCACTTTATTTTTATTTATTTTCATTTTCATTTTTGATTAATTTTATTTAATTTATAATTTTTATCATTATTTTTGCATTTTTTTTTTTTCATTTAATTTTTTTAAACATGATTCACTTTATTTTTTTTTTTATTTTATTTTTTTTATTTTTATTATTATTTTTTTTTTTATTTTTATTTTTTTTTATTTAATTTTATTTTTGATTTTGTTTGAAAAGGTTTGAATAATTTTGTGAGCGAAATTAAAGTGCAAAATTTTTATATAAGTTCTAAGCTACCTACCATCATTTGGGCCAAGCCCGTCAAATCCAAAATCGAGGATAAAATCGTAATAAAAATCAACAAAAAAATTTAAAAATTACAAAAAATTAAAAATAATAAATATAAAATAAAAATTGAAATAAATATAAAATAAAAGAATTGAAAATTAAAATTAAAAATTAAAAATTAAAATTAATTAGAATTAAAAAAACAACAAAAATTAAATTTTTAAAATTAAATAAATATAAAATTAAAAATAAAAAAAATTAAAATAAATACAAAATAAAAAATAAATAATTTAAAAATTAAAATTAAAAAAAAATTTTTTTAAAAATAATAAAAATAAAAAACAAAATAAAAAAAATAAAAATAAAAATAAAAATAAAAATAAAAATAAAAATAAAAAATAAAGCGTTTCTAAAAAATTTTCAAAATAATCCAATATTATTTCTTTTAAAAATTACTCGTTAAGATGGTAGATTTCATGTTAAATTTGAATTGCAGAGAAGATCCGATAATAATAGGAATAGCTGCGACATTCACCCCTTTCAAAAAACATTTTGCGGAGAAGAAGTTCAGCACCCAACTCGAATTGAAAATGAACTCCCTCCTTGGTAAACTTCATTTTGAATGTATGCCCTTCCCTGCTTCTCGTTTTTCCTTGTCTTTTTACGAAGAGCCTTCCATTGGTATTTCAAATTTTAATTTTTATTTTTTTTAAAAAAAAATATTTTTTATTTATTATTTTTTATTATTTAATTTTCTGTAATAGTTTTTTTTGTTTCTTAGTTTTTAAAATTTCAATTAAAGTAGAAATATTTATTTAAATTTCTTATTGGATTATTTTTTTGTTTTTATTTTTTATGATTTATTTATTTTTTATTATTTATTTTTTTTTAAAAAAAAAGATATCAAGGTCTGCTCTTCAGTTTCACTTCCTGATAAAATTAAAAATCTTGTGGAAGAGTTGCTAGTGAAAAAAATGAAAGTGTCCCTTTTGGAAAAGTTTCTTATGCCAAACAGAAAATACTTTCCAATCCCCAAAAGCCAAGAACTCTCCGAGAAGTACTTAAAGAAGATAATGGAGATCTCCACTCTGGACGAAATAGAGATTGAACAAGATGACAAGACTCAGGCATCTGAAGATTTCGATTTTGAGGATGATGACTATGATATCAATCCTCCTAGTATGGATGTTAGTGAAGATAGTGTATTCACTTCTGATAAAAAGAATAATTAAAATTAAAAAATAATTTTTTCTTCTTTAAATATTTTTTTCTTTGAAGTTTTTTTTTTTTTGAAAAACAAGAAAACATTTTCTTGTAAATATTTTTTTTAAAGTTTTTTTTTTTTTTTGAAATAAATTAAGTTTTAATTACAAAATGTTTTTAGAAATACTCTTTCCATCATTTTTGTGTTTAGTATTGTTGTTGTTATTATTTACAGGGTGATTGACAAAGTCACCATTCCCGAGATAAATGTTTTCTTTTTCTTTAAAATTGTTATTGTTATTCTGATTATTTTTGTTTAAAGAGTTGAGATCAATGGGATAATCATTATCACTTTCACTCTCATTTTCACTTTCATTTTCGCTCTCTGTCTTTTTATCGCCTTCAATAAAAGAAATCTCCAACCAATTAAGAAGCTCACTGTCTTGGGCCTCATTGATATTCAAATAAACAAAAATGTAATTCGCAAAAACAACCAAAAACATCCCCAAAATAAATTTGAACGACATCACCGTACCAAACGCAAAATTGGTCAAAAAAGTAACCAACAATAATTGAATTGATCGACAAAAACAAGTTGCCAATGAACCGATATACTAATTTAGAAAAAATTAAATATAATTATTTTTATTTTTTATTTTATTTTTTACAATTTTATTTTTATTTTTATTTTTACTTTTTTATTTTTTATTTTTATTTTTTATTTTAATGTATATTTTTATTTATATTTTATTTATTCTTTTTATTTATTTTTTATTTTTCATTTTTTATTTTTAATGTATAATTTTTAATTTTTTAAAATTCACCTTTAAAAGAAAACTTGAGATGATTTCGCCAAAAGAGTTTACGATGATAATGCAAATGATGGGTAAATAATTCAATGGTTTTTTATCCTCCACTTCATAATTCGTATTCCAAACAGGAAGATAAGCCAAAAACTGAAAAAATAATTTATGTAAAAAAAAAAAATCAAAAAATAAAAATCAAAAATTAAAAATAAATAAAAATAAAAATAATAATTAAAAATAAAAATAAAATTAAAACAATTTTAAAAAAATTATAAAAAAGGAATAAGAAAACATGTGGATACACATAGTGCGTTTGAAGATGGAATAGCTTCTCTTTCATTGGGTTCTTCCACTGTCTTCGAGTTGAGACATCCCTTGGACGAAGAGAAGAGAAAGTTTGTTTTGGTGAAGCCCAGAACTTTGTTGTTGATGACTGGTGAGTCCAGGTATTTGTGGTACCACTTGATTGCTACCAGAAAAACAGACATGATTAATGGCGAATTAGTTGGTAAAAAAATTTTAATTTTGTAATTTTTATTCTTATTTTGTTTGTTGAATTATTTTTTTATTTTTTTATTTTTTTTATTCATACAATTTATTTCAATATTTTTATTCAAATTTTATTAACTTGTTTTTGTTTAATATACTATTATTTTGTATACTTATTTTTATTTTTTCTTTTTATTATTCATTTTATATTATTTATTTAACATTTTATATTCTATATTTTATTTTATTTTTTATTTTATATATTTTTTATTTAATTGTTGTATTTTAGTTTTTTATTTTTATTTTATTTTTATGTTTTATTTATTTTTATTTTATTTCAAAATATGTTTTTTTTATATTTGAATTATTTTAAAATTGTTTATTTCAATATTTTTATTTTATTTTTGTTTATTTTTACAAATTTTTTCATTTTTATTTTATTTGAAATAAATTAACAAGGTTCATTTTTTTATTTTTACATTTGAATTACAGAAAGAAAAGGAATAAGATATTCGTTGACATTCAGAAAAGTGAGAGGAAAACTATGCGAATGCAAATGGCCTCTCACTTGCGACTCCTCTCCTCTCTCCTTCTCCACCGAGGCCGAAGACGATCCCAAAGTGTTGCCTAAGGAGCATGAGATCGAAGCTCCAACCAATCTAGAAAAAGTTCATGTCCACAAATTTTATGAAGAAGTTGCTGAACATTTCAGGTTTGACAATAAATAAAATAATTTTTATTTACACTTGATTTATTTTTTTTCTTTTGATTTAAAAATTTTAATTTTTTTTAAATTTTTTTTAATTTTTTTAATCATTTTTTATTTTTAAATTTTTTTTAAATTTATTTTAATTTTTCTAATCATTATTTGTTTTTAAATTTTTTTATTATTCATTATATCATTTTGATTAGATTTAATTTTTTTTTAATTTTTTTATTTTAACATTATTTTTTTATAATTTTCATCATTTGAATATATTTTCATTTTTTTTAAATATAAATTTATTTTCATTTTTTATTTTATTATTTAGATTTGATTTAATTTTTTTTTTTCATTTTATTTTTATTTAAAATTTATTTTTTCGATTGATTATTTATTTTTTATTTTTACAACATCAAAATCTTTTTAATTTTATTTGTTTTAATTTCATTATTTTATTTTTTGTTTCTGGTCAGTGATACAAGACACACTCCATGGCCTTCCGTTTTAAAATTTCTCGCAGAAATTCCTCCACTTTCTTTCGTTGGAGACATAGGATGTGGTAACGGAAGATACATCTCTTCCAACAAAGACAAAATCTTTCTTGGATGTGACAGAGGAATCAAATTTAGTGTAAAAAAATAATCACATTTTTTTAATTCTATTTTTTTTATTTTTTCTTTCATTTTTTTCTTGTTGTTATTTTTTTATTTTTTATTTTATCATTTTTTCCTAATTACATTTTTTATTCTTTTAAATTCAATTCCATTAATTAATTTTTTTTCTATTTTTATTCTTCATTTTTTTCTAATTTCATTTTTTTATTTTTTAAATTTCATTTTTTTATTTATTTTATTTTTACTTTCTTTTTTATTTCTTTTTTATTTATTTTTTAAATTAATTCTATTTTTTATTTTTTATTTGTTAATATTTGTTTTTTTTTTAAAAGGAAATGTGTGTTAAACAAAAGTTAAATGTTTTGGCAGCGGATATTCTTTTTTTACCATACCGTGAGGAGATTTTCGACAATGCAATTTGCATTGCTGTTTTGCACCATCTCGCTACTCTTAAACACAGAGAACAAGCTGCAAGGGAATTGATGAGAATTGTCAAGAAAGGAGGTAAAAGTGAAAAAATTAAAAATAAATTTTTAAAAAATAAAAAATAAAAAATAAAAAATATAAAAAAGAAATTATAAAAAACGAAAAATAAAAAATAAAAAATAAAATAACAAAAGATAAAAAAACAAAAATGTAAAAATAAAAAATAAAAACTAAAAACTAAAAATAAAAAATAAAAAATAATTTAAAAAATAAAAATAAATTATGAAAANTTTTAAACGAATTTTTATCTATTATTTTTGTTTTTCTTACTTGTTAAAATAAAAGAATGAATAGATCCACTCGAAATAGATGTGATTTTTTTGTCAGCAATCACAAGACTTGGTTCATAAACAACATTAATATTTTTTTCAAACCCGCATTGTCCAAACATATTTGAACCCATAGACAATACTTCCCCGTAATCTTCAGAATAAAAAATAAATAATAAATAAAACGAAAAATTTAAATGAAAAATATTTAAAATATAAAATATAAAAATTTTAAAAAATAACTAAAATAAAATGAAAAATTAAATAATAAATAATAAAAAACAAATAATAAAAAAAATAAAAAGTAAAAATAAAATGAAAATTTTAAATAAAAAAACATAAAATAAAAAATATAAAAATTTTAAAAAATAACTAAAATAAATAATATGGAAGGTATTAAAATTACAAAAATAAAATATAAAATATAAAAAATAAAAAATAAAAAATAAAAAATAAAAAATAAAAAATAATTAGAAAAAAATAAAAATTATAAATTTTAAATAAAAATTACATTTTAAAAATAAACAATGATACATTCCAAGAGAAAAGGAAATAACATTTTCAATTTTAATTTCTTCCATAGTAACAGTTTTGCCAATATATTCCCAAAATCCGCTCCAATATATTTTACCATCATCTAAAAAATGATTATTTATTTATTTAAAGTTATTTTTTTTATTTTTTTTAATTTTTTAATTTTTTTATTTTTTTTATTTTTTGTACTTTTTTGAATAATTGTTTTTTCCCTGGAAGAGCTGACACGTTTGACATTCGAGCAAATGTAAGTAAATTTCAAAACAAAATCTTTCAAACCAGTTTTTCCAATCTCCCCCCTTTTGTTGAGACCTTTTCAATTCAAAAAAAAAAAATTTTTAACAGAAAATTATTCAATCTAGAAATCAAAATATTTGTTAAAATAAAATAAATTTAAATTTAAATTCCAAAATTCCAAATCAAAAAATATCAAAAATAAAATTGGAAAACAATTAAAAAAAAAATATTATTTACCACAACCATACAAATCCCCATTTTCTATTATTTTCAAATTGAAAAATAAATTTTGGTTTACTAATAATAATAGTTAAGTTTACTTTCTAAATAAAAAGAGATATACTCTCCCAAACTAAAAGACTTTATGTTTGGATTGTTCATTATTTTTGTCGGTCTTAAGATTTCTCTTGTGTCTCCTGTTCCACATTGTCCATATTTATTGCATCCAAAAGAATAAACATCTCCATTTTCTAAAATAATTAATTTATTTTAATTTAAATTCGAATTTAATATTATTTATATTATTTTTATTATTTTTATGTTTGCCTTTCATAAACATATTGTGATAAGATAAACAATTTGTCGAGCTTGGTATCATATTTCCTTCCTTTTTTTCTAAAAAAAATTTTTAAAAATGGCTTCAAATTTAAATTATTGATGGAAATTGGATATTTTTGGTTTGATGAGTTTATAATGGAATTATATTTTTGCTTGAATTTTACTTATCAAAAGATTCGAATTTAAATTTTTGAAGGACCTTGCAGAGTTTGTTCTTATGAATCCAATTTTTTTTTTTTTTTATATTTTTTAAAAAGAAAATTGGAGGTTGTTTTTGATGATAAATATTGATATCCTCAACAAATTTAGGATGTCTGATATGAAGGATATGTTTAAAATTATAATCTAATAGGTTGCTTTTAAAAAAAAAAAAAATGAAAAAAGAAAATGTTTACATAGGAATAGGAATAGGAATTTCTGCGTGGTTAATAGGTTTATTAATGGGTAACATTTTAAAAGGCTCGGCCAATAATAGTCCTCAAGCTCCATTAAAAAATGCCAACGAATCTCACTTTTTTTCTGACAATAAGAATGAATATAAATTAAATGAAAGGAATTTCAACACCAATAATTCAAATACATATAATTTCCATTGTAAAATACTTTGATTAAAGAGAAATTTTTATGAACAACAAATTTATTTCATTTTTCTTTGTTAAAATTGTAATTGTTGGAGTTTTTATTGATCATCAAGTTACCATTTCCATTCTGTTCAATATCCTTCGTATTAATTTTGACTTTGTTGTTGATGAATTATCGAAAAAGAATAGAAATTGCTCCACCAATTGTAATTCCCAAATAACTATTTTTGCTATCCATAAAATTTGAAATAGAATTATGTTTGGTATTTTTTTTTTTTTTTTATCAATTTGAATTATCTTATTATTTTCAAGATTAAATTTCACCAACAAAAAAATTTTAATTTATTTTATTCAGAGGGTATCAATGAAACTTCCCAAGGAATCATTATTGATAGATCTTTCTTTTTGAGGTTTTTTGTTGTCACTGGTGGTGGACTTTTTTCTCAAGCCTCTGATTCCTCCCTTGACAGACTTGCCCAATCTTAAAAAAAAAATGAAATAATATTAAAAAAAATGAAAAAAAAAATTTAAAAATAAAATTAAATTAAATTAAGAAATTTAAAAAATAATGTAATAAATAAAAAAAATAAAATCAGAAAAAATAAAATTAAATTAAGAATGAAAATAAAAAAATAAAAATGAGATTTTTTTTTTTACATGTTGCTCAAAGCTCCATTAGAAAAACCCAAATCCTCCAACTCATCTTTGCTGCTCCTGGGAACAATGCTGTCATCCCCTTCACCTTCACCATCAAGATCTTGTTTAGATTTGATGAGTTGTCTACGGGGTTTCTCGTTCTTTAATTTCTCCTCTTCTTTCTTCTTCTTTTGTTCTTCGATCTTTTTGAGTTGTACTTCTTTCTCTTTCTTCATTTGCTCTTTTGTTTTGATGGATGTTAATTCTACGTCTAATTTTTGGACAAAGTTGGATATGGTAGAAAAAAAATCTGCAAGAGGTGTTGACGCTAATAAAAATAAAAAATTTTAAGAAAATATAAAATATTTTTTAAAAAAATAAATTAAATTTCGAACAAAAATCAAAAAATATTAACATTAAAAAAATAAAAAAAATAAATAAAAAAAATAAATTTAAATAATTTAAAAAATTTAAAAAAGATTTTTTAAATTAAAATTAAAAAATAAATAAAAAATATCAATTTAAATTTAAAATATTGAATATTATAATTTTTTACAAGGATCCATGGCGTAAGATTTTACTAATTTTTCAAACCCTATTTGAGCTTCTTGAAATGCATTAACAGTCATTTTAAAAATGTCTTTCTTTTCTTCCAAAAATACGCTTGCTTTGCCCTTTAAAAAAATAAAAATAAATAAAATAAAAAAAATATTAACATTAAAAAATATAAAATAAAATAAAAAATGAAAAATGAAAAATTAAAAAATAAAAATAAAAAACAAAAAAAAATAATAAAAATGAAAATAAAAATAAAAAATACAAAATAAAAATAAAAAAATAATAAAATATGAAATAAAATAAAAAATTTTACTTTAAATGCTCCTTCATTATTTGTTTTTTTATAAGTCTCAGTGAGGAGTTGAAACCCATCCTTTAAACTTTGCAAATCTTCTTTAGCATCTTTCCACAAAATCCCAGAGCAATATTTCACGTTCATAAGCTCGTTGGGCAGTTTTCCAATTGAAGGATACTGAGTACTGATCAAGTTACAAACCCAATTCAACAAATTCAAATCTTTTTTAACCTAAAAAAAAATTAAAATAATAAAATTTTAAAAAATAATTTTAAATTTAAAAATTAATAAATTAAATTTAAAATTAAAAATAACATTTAAACCCAGAAAAATTATTGTTTAATTTTAATAAAAAATAAAATCAAAAGAAAAAAAAATATGAGAAAATAAATTAAAATCAAGAAAAAAAAAATTAAAAAAAAAAAGAAAAATTATTATTTTATTTTAATTAAAAAATAAAAAAAGAAAATAATAAAAAATATGATAATATAAAATTAAAATCAAAAAAATTGAGGAAATAAAAACAATTTTAAACAAAAAAATTTCTATTTTACACCACTTTTTGTATCTTCATATCTTTGTAAACTTTTTAGATCGAAACCAAATGCGGAACCGTTTGTCTGATCAACATTCATGACATTACCAAGCTCCAAGAAAATTACCAAAAGATTTTTCCAGTTTTCATTGGTTTCCAATTCTTTCACTGCATTGATAACTTTTTCTGCTAAATGATAGCACTGTAAATTAAAAATTAAAAAAAAAAAAAAAATTATAAAAAAAATATTGAAAAATAAAAAATAAAAAATTGTAAAAATAAAAATAAAAATATAAAATTGATTAAAAAAAAAAGTAAAAAATAATCAACACCAAATAAAATAAAATGAATAAAAAAATAAAAAAAAAATATTGAATAAAAAATTGTAAAAATAAAAATATAAATATAAAAACAAAAAAAAGTAAAAAATAATCAACATCAAATAAAATGAATAAAAAAATAAAAAAAAATATATTTTTTTTACGTGTAATTGTAACTCGTCAAAATCTACCATGTAATTCCAACTACTCAATCTGGTCATCACATCAGGAACTTTCTCACAAAGTTGAAAAGCAAAGGAATCAACTAGTAAATAAAAATAAAAATTAAAAAATAATAAAAAATAAAAAAATAGTAATAAAAATAAAAATAAAAAAATAAAAATAAGAAAAAAAATAAAAAATAAAAAAATAGTAATAAAAATAAAATAAAAAATAAAAATAAGAAAAATAAAAATTAAAAAAACAAAAAAAATATGAAAAATGAATTAAAATTAAAAATGATTACTTTTGTGAGTTGAAGACGGTACATGGAGTTGTGTTCGAGAGCAGTTTGTATTTGCATGAGACTGTGAAAGTTTTTGAGCTCCTTCAATCTTCTGGCTACAAGAACGAAAAACTTGACAACTTCCAACGGTTGTTTGGATTCCAGTACTAATGTGACGACCCATAGGACGACTTGATCCCATCTCTTCGTTATTCTCTTTATAATTTTCTCTTTTTTTTGGGTAAAGGTTGGAATGGCTCCTATTAACTCTAAGATGTCTCTTACCCTCACTTTAAAAAAAATTAAAAAAGAAATAGAAAAAATATAAATAAAAAAGTAGAAGTGAAAACTTTATTTAAATGGAATAATAGAAATAAAATAAAATAAATGTATTTGAAATAGTAATAAAAGAAAGATTACATAAATTTTTTAATATTATAAATAAAAATTAGAAAACTGAAAAAAAAATGAATAAAAAAAACAAATCTGATATATAAAAAATAATAAATGAAATAAATGATATTTTAAAATGATTAATTTTTTAAAATTATAAAATAAAAATTAATAAAAGAAAAATATAAAATAAAAAAAAAGTTTTTACCTTGTGAAAACAAAACAGTATCTATGAGTGTAAGTTGTTCTGCAATTACATTAGGATCTTGGTAAATCAAATTTTCATTTGTGACCATGGTTTTGTCGTGCATTGGGTCGAAAAAAGTTTTGTCGGCGATGGAACAGTACTCCTCAAAAGTGAGATGGTCGTCCTCTACAAAAGGAGAGTTCTCTTCGTCATCTAGTTTGATCTCATTCATCCTTTTTTTCAGGTCTTCGAGGATCCCCTTGCACGCGTTTTCGTTTTCAGGAGAGTACTTGATTATCTTTTTGAGGAGCTCTTCGTAGATTGCCACTTCTTCGCTTGTGAATTGTTTAAAGTCGTCTTTGAACATTGGATTGAGCCAAGTTTTTAGGCATTCTAAAAATCTTTGTATTTTAAAAGAAAGAATTAATTTTAAAGATGAAATTTTTTTCTTTTGGATAATTCATTTTTATGCTTTTTTTTTTTTAATAATTTTTTTTTGAAAAAAAATATTACGATAATCTGACTTTGGCGAAATCAATTTGATCATTTTTGAGCCATGAATTGAATTTATCCATTCCTTGTGTTTCTCTTTTTTTATTTTATTTGATAAAATAAGAATTATGAGATTTGATTTTGAATGAAGGATTTATTTACATGTGATTTATTCTGATTATCAATTCTTGGGTGGTGATGAATTTCCTGTAGGTAGATAGGAAATAGAACCAGTGATTATTTGTTACTGAATCTATTGATAAGGAATGATTATTAAAAAGGAAATGGAAATAAAGGATTATATTTGAAGAATCATTTATTTGTATAAACAATTGAGTGAACTATAAATTATATTTTTGGAAATTATAAAGAAATTTCATTGTATTTGGTTTAGAAATTGTATATTTGTATTTATATTTGATTATGATGATGATGCCTCACTTATTTCTTTTATATTTACCAGGATGGATAATTAGAAAATCCAAAATATCCTTTGCACTTCCTCCTTTCAAATTATATTTATCATTATTGGTTTCAATCAACAGATTATTCAATTTGATCTCTATTTTTTTGTTCTCATAGTTTTCATAGAAAGTGAGCAATCTATCCTCTAGCTGTTCCAACGTCAATTTCAACAGCAATTCAATTTTTTTGTCGATGGGATCTTTTGATGTGAAGAATTCTGCTACATTGTTCTCATATTTGATATCATTCAACGGAAAATGAGGATTGTTTATATATTTTTTATATATTAATTCAGTATCTTCGAATGTGGCATTATGTCCACTTATATTTTCTTTCATTTGAAGATATTTCAATTCTGCCCATAATGAAAGATGATTTTGCAATCCTCTTATTGTTAAAAATGTTTCCAAATAATATAACAAAGTTGGATTTGAGAAAGTTGCCATTAAAGAATATTCCATTTTATATTGTTATTTATAAATAACGTATTATATTTTCCTTTTGATTAATTTCAACTAAATTTTTTTTTTTTCTTTAAAATTTTGTTCAAATATTTTAAATTCTCTTTATATATTCAAAAGATGCTTGCTTTATCATCAAAAGATTTCTTTTTGCCAAATCCACCAAATTTTCAGAATTCAAATTGAATTTTTATAAAAAAATAAAAAATGAACGTATTTTTCACTCTTTTAAATTATAAAAAAGATTATTACAAGGCAGGATCATATTGTGAAGGATACATCACTTTGAAGTAAAATTTAATTAAAAAACGAAATTTTAATCATTTTAAATCAACAATTAAAGAACTAATTTCCCATTGGAAGTTGTAAATTTTGATATAACAATGGATGGAGAAGAAAGTGTTCGTATTCCTCATGGCAAACATTATCATCAGGATAAACAAAGTTTGGTGGTTGAAAAAAAGTTTATAGTGAAAAATTCATCAGATTTCAGAACAAAAATACATCAATATAACCCAGGAGAACATAAAATTGATTTTAAGGTAATTCTATTGTTTCATAAATTTAAAGCAAGCTGTTAATAAATTCTTAAATTCTCCTGATATTAAATAGTTTAGACTTCCAGAATATCTTCCATCAACCATTTCTAGTCATTATGAAATGGATAAGCTTCATATTAAATATGGGCTTACAGTAACATTATCGACAAGAGATACATTTTCAGAAAGGAAATGGAAAAAGCCGTTCAACGTGTTCAGAAAACTGCAGAACAACGAGATGTACGCATTCAACCAAGAGAGGTGCTTGGAAAAAAAGACAGAGTTTCCATTCGCCAAAGGACACGTGCAAACTCGATTCACCTTCCCAACCACCTTATTTCACAGAGGACAAAAAGTAATGATTAAAGTGCACATCCAAAACACATCTTCGAATGTGGTGGAAGGAATAAGACTCTTCCAATACAGCCAGCTTTCTTTAAAATCTCAAAGAAACTTAGAGATACACAGATGCTATCCTGAAGTTAGTACACATGCTCTTGCTTATTATCCCGTGCAAGTTAACAAGGGAGATGTCAGGGATTTCATGGTGGAATTTAATCTTCACAACAAAGATCTATTCACCATCAAGACTACCAGGATCTCCATCAGGAATTTTCTCAGAGTGGAAGTTTGCATGAAGTCTTCTTTTGTTCCCAACATCCACATGATCCCCTTAAACATCTACTTGTTGGAGTACTTTCCTGATGATATCGTTATTAGCCCTCCGAGTTTGAATAACAATAATCCAAACCGTTATAATAATAATAACGGAAATAGTTTTAATAACAATAGAAACAGTTTTAATAATAATGGAAATACTTTTAATAATAACAATCGAAACAGTTTTAATAATAATAACATTTATCCCCAAATACCTTTTAATCCTTTACTTCTCCAAAATAATTTTAGAGAAAATCATCTCCAAGGGAATAATAACAATCATATTCTTAACAATACCAACACAAACAATAACGATATTCCTAATCCTAATGTATTTAATATGAATGTTGAAAATAATAATGATTACTTAAACTTTATCAGTAGAAATAACTTTATAAACGAAAATAACAATAATAGTGTTAATAATGATAACAATATTGATGAAAATAATATTAAGAGTATCAACAATAACAAAGGTAATTTGAATGAAAATGACACTTCTTCTTTAGAAAACAAAGACATTCAAACACAAGAGGAATATGGAGATGTGTACAACCCTAACGAAGTTTATCCTTACAACCCAACTCAACAAGTCCTTCCAAACTATGATTTTAAATACCAAGAACCTTCCAATTTCAAAGAAAAAAAAGTAATGCCAACAATGGAAATCAATAACAACGAAAAACGTAGCAACAACAGCGAAGAAAAAACAAGAGAAACAGGCACTGAAGTTCCCAACGTCTACTTTGAATCCAATCACTCCGAGTTTTACCATGATTTTTATCTCATCTCTGGAGAAAAAGAAACCGTTCCCAATGTAAATGTCAAAAGCAACACTAACACCAACACCAATGATCTCCAAAACAATGTTCCTTCTCTTCAAAATCAACAAAACAACAATAATGTTACAAATACCTATGGCGAATACATCGTTCCTAATTTGATAAACACTAACAAAATTGTTATCTGGCAAGTGGATGAAGATTCTAAAAATTGTAATCTTTGCAAATCTGAATTTGGTGTTTTCACCAGGATTTCTCATTGTAGAAGTAAACAAATTTATTTTTATTTTTTAATATTTTTACTAATTTTTTTTTTTTAGTTTGTGGTAAGAGTGTATGCTCCTCTTGTATTTCCGTTTGTTTTGTACAAAATTATAATGGAAAGTTTAAAGTTTGCAAAGCTTGCCAAATTGTATATTAATCTTTTTTTTTAAAAAAAATTTATTTTCTTTTTTGTTAAATAAATAAAAATGTTGAGGAAATGAAAAAATAAATAAAAAAATTAAATAAAAAATAATTTATTTCCGTTTTTTTTTTGAATATAAAAACTTTTAAATACTCTTTTTCCTTAATTCTTTCATTTCTCTCCTCTTTTATTCTTCCGAATCATAAGATTTTGATTCTCTAAAATTTTTATCCGTTTCGACTGATGTCCTTTTTTTTTTTAAAAAAAAAGAAATTTAAAATGATAAAAAAAAAAGTTGAGTTTTGAGAGGGGAAGGTGTTTTTACGAAAAGTTAATTATCGAATGTAAAATGTATTTTGGTAAGTTTGAATACAGTTTTTTGTCTATTCTTTTCATTGCTAATAGAAAGTAATAAACATTGTTCTTAAAACTCCTAAGTGATTGGTTTAATTCAAAAAATAAAAGATTTTTTAGAACATAAAAGCAAAAATTAAAATCTATATAAAAAATAAAAATATATATAAAAAAATAGGGATGTCCAAAAATATTACAACAGTTAAAAATTTGTTAGTAAAAACTTTATATCCGCTAACAAAGTTGTAATATTTGGACATGTCTAATAAAAAAAAAAAAAATATTTCACCTTGGAAAATATGAATGATTTGATATATTCCATCTTCCTTTCCAACATATGTTTTTCTCTATCAATTCCATTTTCTTGAGATAGAATTTGATGATATCCTCAGTCTTGATGCATAATTTATTCATGAAATATGGGGAGACAATGATGCTTTTGCCATAGATGATGCCACTGGAATTTTCCTTGGTGTAATACTTATCCAATTTTTGTAAATCAGCAAAATATTTCACTTTTTTATCGATGATTATTCCGAATTTCAAATTATCAGCAGGCAGATCCTGTATAGATTCTTCCAATTCTCTCAATGAATGATATTTGATTCTTAAATTTGTTTTTTTGTTGTGGATGACGAATTCCTGATGCACATCTTTGTAGAAATCTGGGTAGCAGTCTGAGCATTTACTTATATATCCAAATTCTTTGATCTCAAAATAAAAATATTCCTCCGAGGAATCATCTATATTTTGATCACAAAACAAACAACTTGCCATTTTTTTTTTCAAATATAAATTTAATTAAAATTTTAATGATCCTCTTCATTATTAACTTTACATTTTTTAAAAAAGAATTGAGAAAAAAACTTTAAAATTTGGTTTTTAATGCTTTAAGATTTAACAAATTCAATCTTGAACTTGTTTTAAAATTACAGTTACAACTTTTTAAGTTGTTTAACTTTTATTTAACCAAAACTAAATTGTAAAAGAAAATTTCTTGATCTTAAAGATATTTATTATTGATTTTGAAAAACACACTTTGGAAATCCTAAAAAAGTTTAACAAACCATGAATCATTGAAGAAAGATCATTTGATAACTAAAGAAAATAAAAATAAAAATAAAAAAAATGAAAGAAGAAACTAACAATAACAATGAAAATACAACAGATTCATCAAATTCTGATCCATCATCCACAACAAATCTATCCAAGAATCAAATTAAGAAAAATTTGAGAAAGGAGAGAAAAAGACAATTGAAAGAAGGAGGATCAACCACAACATCAAACACATCCCAACAAGAAAATGAAGGAGAATTACCACCATCGGGAGATTTCGATCTCTATGTGAAGCCTAAAAGAAATTCTCCTCACATGATATCAAGACATCTCTATGTAGGTAAAGGTGGTTTGAGTGCTAAAGTATCCAAACAACAATTGTTTGATGTATTCAAGAAATATGGTGCCATCAAGTATCTATCTTCATTGCCAGAGTTCAATCATGCCTTTGTGAGCTTTGAGAATCAGGAGGATGCTATCAAGGCAAAAGATGCATTGAATATGAATTATTGCAAGTTTTTGGATCGACATTTATTGGTATCATATGCATGGTATAAGGTACTAAAAAAAATTTATTTGAGAAAATATCAAGAAAAAGAAAATTGGTGAATAATTCGATTCATATTCAAAGATATAAATTATATGTTTTTAGAAAGTATACATTCTAAAATCATAATGTGACCATCATAAAATTTTTTGTTGAAATTTCATTCATTTTCTTTGAATTTAATTAATTTATTTTTCTCAAGGGAGATGGAGATTATCCTGTTGAAGATACAACCATCCCTGTTGATATTTCTGTAGGAAAAGATTTGGTTATTCCTGGTCTTATTGTGATTGAGGATTTCATCACAGAAGAAGAAGAAAACAAGTTGATAGAGCAAATCAACCAAAATGAATGGGTGGGTAAAAAAAATATTTTAAAAATTAAATGAAAATTAAAAAACTTTAAAAAAAACAAATGAATAAAAAAATTTCAAAAATAAATAAATTAAAAAATGAATAAAAATAAACTTTGTTAAAATTTTAAACGTTAAAAAATGAATAAAAATAAACTTTATTAAAATTTTAAACGTTAAAAATATTATTCAAAAAAACTTTTGAAATTTATAAATATTTAAAATGTTCAAAAAAAAATTTACTTCTAAAAAATTTAAAACTAAAAATAAAAATAAATTGAAAACTTTCAAAAAAATTAAAAATTTAGGAGATAATGAAGTTGGAATGCATAGAAGAGTTCAACATTATGGGTACAAGTTCGATTATGTAACTAAAAATGTGGATATCACGGAGAAGATAGGTTCCCTCCCTTCCTTTTGTTCTCCTTTTCTTGAGAAACTTTCCACCACTATGCCTCATCCTCCTGATCAACTCACCATCAACGAATACAATCCTGGACAAGGTAACTCGAACAAAAATTAATTTAAAATTTAAAATGAAATTAAAATAAATGAAAATTAATTAAATTAAAATAAAATGAAGTTTTACTTTTGAAAAATAATTATTAAATAAATAATAAATAAAATGAAGGTTTACTTTCAAAAAAAAATCAATAAAAAATAAATGTAATAAATAAAATAAATAAAATAATTAAATTAATAAATAAAATAAATGTAATAAATGTAATAAATAAAATAAAATAAATAAAATAAATAAAATAAATAAAATAAATAAAATAAATAAAATAAATAAAATAAATAA
>JAMYWO010000498.1:0-19410 GCA_024220525.1 Cochliopodium minus | reverse complement strand
AAAAAAATAAGCACATATCCTACATGAATAAATTCAGATTAGAATTTACTGTAGAGGAGCTATTCGATTGGTTATCTATGAAGCTTATATTTGCAGAGAGATATAGAGATACTTTTGCAATGAGACATATAGATGGACAATCTTTCATCAAATTGAACTTGGGAACTTTAAAGGAGATGGATGTGCTTGTGGTAGGTCACAGATTAGGATTTTACAAATATATACTGAAAAAGAAGAGGAAATATAATCTATAATTAATCAATCTAATGATTAAAGGAGAATGTTGTTTCCTTTATTGTTGTTTTTAAAAATTGTTTTTGCTTTTGTATAAATAAATAAAAAATTTTGTAATATAAAAAATTAATCTTTATATTATTTCCTTTTGTTGATCATGAAAGAAATTTTGATCTATGAAAATGGACTTTGGATAAAAATTCTGTTTTTTCTTATTGAAAAGAGGTTTGAAAGGAGCTTCATTTTGATTTGAACGAAATGTTTACGAATATAATAATTAAATATCAGATAAATTAAAAAATCCCTCAAAGATTTAATTGTTTTTCTTTGAAAAAACCCATTCAACTAATAATTTTAAAAATTTCCCTCCGTTTGACAAAGATATTGAATCTAGAAAAATTGCTTTTAATTTGTTAAAGGGATAATAAAGTGAACCCTGCAAAGTGAGGATTCTAATTTGTTCTTATACACAATTCCTAATTAGGAGTTGAAAAGAGAGGAGGAAATAATTTAAAAAAAGTTTAATATTCAAAACTTCAAATAAACAAAAAAAAAAAATAAATCAGAGAAAAATGATAATTTTCAAAGAAAAGATCCAAAACAGCACAATCCAAATTATCTTGAAAAATATAAAATACAGTATCCCTTTTTTTGTTTTCAAAGAAAGAAAACAAGAGAGGTTAATTGGAGATGTTGTTGAACTTGGTAAATTGATCGAGTTTATCAGAGATGTTGGATTGTTGGGTAATAAGAAGATCGAGTTTTGCGAAAAGATCAATGTTGTTTTGAGTGAGCATAAGGATTTGTTTCTTCAAGAGGGAGCGTTTGGTCTTTGCGCGGAGATATTTTCTCTGAAGATCGGAAATGAGGAGAGGGTTATGGTAGAGCTGTGGGATGGAGGAGCGTTGATCGACTTCGGGATGCACCATGGATCTGAGGAGATCGAAAAAGGATTGATCGTAGGAAGGATGAGAAACGAGATTAATCTGATCTTTGAGATTCTCTTTGCTCAAATTGAGATTATTGTTCGAATTATTCAGATTATTATTCGAATTAAGGAGATTATTATTAATTTTATTGTTGGGAGAATCAGATGTGCTATGGATGCTATTCTGTATCATCTTTATATCCTCATTGATCGATTTATCAGTAGAATGCAAGGCCAATGCGATCAAGGTGGCACCCAGCGAGAAGATATCCGACTTCTCCAGCTTCCCCACAAGCACATTCCAATCGCAATTTCGGATCTCAGGGCTAGCATAATGATCATCACCATAGGATTCGTCCAGATCCTTCTTATCTTTCAATTTGGAAGACATAGCAAATCCAAAATCACCTAATTTGAACGTATCTTCTGCTCCCTCTGTCTTGCAGATGTAGATGTTCTCGGGTTTCACATCCAGATGCACCAAATCCAATTTGTGCAAGTATTCAAGAGCGGAGAGCATCAGCTTGCAGATGTTGAGCAGATATTTCTGCGACATCTTCTCTCCCTTCTTTATTTTGTGAGAGAGATCTCCGCCACTGCAATATTCCAATTGAATGAAGATAAAATTCTCTTCATCTTTCCAAGAGGAATAATATCTCATCAGATTAGGATGTGAACCTTTAATATAAAGCAGGATAAAAGATTTTGATCGGAATAAAATTTTAATTTGTTTTTTTTCGAACCTATTGCTGCCAATGTGTAAATTTCAGAGGATTCTTTCTTCTCCAATGGCTTCCTTATTCTTTTGATCGCATAATTCACTCCATCAAGTTTATTTGTTGCCAAATAAACATCAGAGAATTCACCACTTCCAAGTTTTTCAATTTCACTGAATTCTAAAGAAGAGAATAAAAAACCTTTAAAAAATAAACCACTTTAAATTCCAATACCAGTTGTATATTTACTTCTTGCAACTATCTTTTCTTCTCTTTTCTTTTGAATTCTATTGGATGGTGGAGTGTAAGGATTAGTGTTGATATCCCTTTCTGTTTCGTAGATAATCATGCTGTTATCGTAATGATGAGATAGACTTCTCTTGTGGCCACTTGATTTGATTTTGTAATCGTCCAAATCTATCCCTTTGGGAGATTGAGGTGCACTCTTCGGATTATTATTCATCTTGAAGTTATTTCTGAAGGAGGATAAATCATGTGGAGTATTTGGTGTCAGGAATGATGTGTTGCCTTCCAAACTATTAAAAAAGAAAGTAAAATTTAATTTTATTTTGGGCGGGAAAAAATATAATAAATTTTTTTTTTGCTTTTTGAGGTGATTTAAATATATTTGGCATATTTATGAAAAAAGAAGACAATTAATTACTTCATTTTTGTGGGTGAAGGTGTTCCAAATGGACATGGTCCTTTCTTTTTCATCTCTTTTTTGTTTTCTTTGTTATTATCCCCTATATTTCTTTCATCTTCATCATTGCTATTATTAAATAAAGATTTCCTTGGATTATGTTTGAATGGTGAAAAGATCGGTGCATCATTCTCCATATCATTTTCATCAGAGCTGTATGAAATATCCAATCTCTTTAATCCTAGATCCAATGGTTGATTCATAAACCATACTTCACTATCATTCTTATTGGGTGATTCGAATGATGTTTTATGTCTCTTCATGTTCGAATCATTTTTGATAAATGGAGATCTTGAGATTGATTTTTTGGATAATGGTGTATCTGGCTCTAATTTGTTTGTTCTATCCAATATAGGTGATGAAAAATTTTCACTTGTTTCCTTTTTATTGAAAATTTAGAAATTAATTTCAATTATTTTGCTTCAAATCATATTTTTATATTTTTATTTATTTTGATTTATCAAATTTATTTGTATAATTTACCATATCCCTTGGAGGAGATTCGAATGGATTAAGCTTTTTTGATTTATTTCTATCTTCCATATTATTATTGAACAGTATAATGTGTTTTAACTTTTTTATGTTTTAAAAAACAGTGGTAAATTTTTTTTTATTTTTTTATTGAGATTATAATTATGGCGCCAATATTTATAATATTTTTTTGTCTTTTTGAAATTAACGATATAATTTGATTAATGGTGAAATAAATATACTAAAAAAATGATCAATCTTTAAAAATAATAGATTTTATGGATGTCAAATGTTAATATGATAAATATTTGGATTATTTAAAGAGATGTTTACTCTGAGATCATTATTGCAGGATTCAAATAAGGAAAAAAGATGTTTTTGTTGAATAATGATGAGGTTTTAAAGGCTATATTGTTGATTATTCTCATTATTTTACATTTTTTTTTTTATTTTTTTTTGAATGTTACAAAAAATGAAATTATTTTTAAAAGAGGTGTTTGAATTCAACAAAACTTGAAAGAGGAGGGTTTAAAAATTAAAAAAAAAAAAAATTGTCAAAAAAATTTTGGATATTTAGTGATCTGAAAGGATTTGTTTAAGTTGGACTTCCAAATATTGAAGAGTATCAACAATTTTTGTTGTTCACTTTCGAATGTTTCATATCTCCTCGAACTAAGATTTTGTTTAAATGAGAGACACTTAATTCCAATGTTTAGTGAGTTCTCTTGATCTTGAAAAATAAATAAAAGAGTATTTGATTATTACTTTGTCTAAAGCTGATAATTATATTTGGGAGTAAGTAAGAATAAGGAGAAATTAAAAGAATCTCCCTTTTTAGGATGGAGAGACTCTCGAAAGAAATGATTATTTAGTGATCATTACAGTTGAATACTTTAGAATCTTATTTGACATATTTCTAACTAACCAAGTAAAGAAAGTTGTTTTTCAAACCACTTTTTCTTTGAAAGTTTAAAACAAAATTAAATTTATTTTAATCATTAAAAACTTTGTTTCTCAATTAACAATTTTTAACAATATATAAAAGTAGGTTTGTGTTTTAAAACTTTTCAAGTATATCAAAATACTTCAACATTAAATTATATGCTTTGTTTTTTTTGAATAAATTCAAATTCCTCATTAAATGAGAAAATTGAAATGATTTGTCGATTCTGATATTTAATACGGAAGTATCCTCATTTTGTATCATTTGTAACCAGAAAGAATTTTCAGAAAAGTTTTCCAATTTAAATAATTATATAAAATTAAAAAAAAAAAAAATGAAGGCAATTCTTTTACTTTTGGCAATTTATTTGGTATTATGCTACAGCAAAACCACCTGGGATCAATTAGATAACTATAAATTCGAGCAATATAAGCAAGAATTCAAGAAGAACTACGCAAATGCACAAGAGGAAGAGATGAGAAGAAAAATCTTCGAGAAGAAGATCATGAAGATCAGAAGACACAACCAAGATAGCACCAAGACATGGAAGGAGGGTAAATAAATTAATAAAAGATATAATATTTGGTGAGATAGGATATATAAAAAAGGATATCCTTTTTTTATTCGTTTCATTTTATTCAATAATCTCATTTTCAAAAAGAAAATTGAATTTGACTTTTGTCAAATGAATAAATTTTCATTTGATTTTATAAAGATTTTGGAGTATAAAATATTTATTTTTTATTTTTAATTTTTTTTATTATTTATAATTAAATATATATATATTAATTAATAATTTTAAAAACAATTAATTTTTTTAACATTTAATTTATTTCCCTTTGATAGGTGTAAACCATTTGTCTGACAGAACCCCACACGAGATCAACAGAATGAGAGGACACAACAAAAACATCGCAGCACAATGGAAGCACAGCAGAGAAGAGGGGTACAACTACGTCAAACAAAACACAGTACAATTGCCAGACACTGTTGATTGGAGAACCAAGGGAGTCATCTCTGCAGTCAAAGGTAAAAATAAAAAAAAAAAAAATTATATTTTAAAATACTAATAAAAATTATTTTTTAAAAAAAATTATAGATCAAGGAGGTATTAATTTTAATTTCTTAAAGAAATATTTTTTGATATATTATTTATTTACAATTTTAATCATATTTACATTTTTTTTAATTTTTTTAATTTTTTGGCATTTTTCATTCACAATTTTATTTGTATTTTTTTACATTTTTTGTTCATTCATTTTAATTTTTATTTTCATTTACTTTTATTTTTATTTTTTTAAAAATTCGTTTTTAATTTTGGTTTAATTTTTAAAAAACATTGTTTTCATATTTTTATTTTATTTTATTTACAATTTTATTTTTTTTATTATTCATTTATATATTTATTTCTTATTTTTTTTTTTTTCCCTTTCAAGAATGCGGGTCATGCTGGACTTTTGGATCTACCGAATCCATTGAAAGTCACTATGCACTCAAATATGGAAGTGGTCTCTTGACTGACTTGTCCGAACAACAAAGTAAAAAACATTTCTAATTTTATTTATTTTTATTATTTTTTATTATTTTTATTTATTTTTATTTATTTTTATTTATTTTTATTTATTTTTATCATTTTTTATTATTATTTAATTATTTTTTAAATATTCGTTTTTAATTTAATTTTTCAAAAAACTTATTTTTGTTTTTTTTTAAGTTTTGGACTGCATTCCCAATCCTGATGGATGTGGAGGTACTGGTGGATGCTTGGGAGGAGTTCCTGTAAAAAAAAATTTCTTTCGATTTTTGATAATATTTTATTTTATTTTATTTATTTTTTTTATTAATTTGTCTTTTTTTTCATTTTTTATTTTTATTTTTTATTTTATTTTTATTTTTTATTTTTTTTTTAATTTAATATTTTTTTATTTTCAATTAGGAATTGGTTTATGAAGGTTTGATGAAAACTGGAATCACTACCGAATGGATGTACCCATACGTCAGTAAGAAAACTTTTTCTTATTAATTATAAAATATCAATTTTAAAAAAAGTGATTGTTTAAATTTATTTTTTAAAAAAATTATTATTTAAATTGATTTATTTTAAAAATTATTATTTAAATTTATTAAAAAAAAATATTATTTAAATTTATTTTTTATTTTTATTTATTTGTTAATTTTCTTTAAGGTTATTTTGGAGCAAACTTTACTTGCAAAGTCACCCCTAACAACACCAACATTGTTTCTTATGCTCAAATTCAGTAAAAAAAAAATTATTTCAATTTATTATTTCATAATTTATTCAATTTATATTTATTTTATTTTAATTTAATCCATTTTTTTCATTTTTCATTTTTTTTTTTTTTTGAAAAGAAACTACACCAAATTGCCATCCAACAACTACGAAGCAGTTATCACCACTTTGGCAACCACTGGTCCTCTTGCTATCAACGTAGCAGCAGCTGCTTGGGTTGATTATGAATCTGGTGTCTACACCGGGTAATTTTTATTTTAATTATTTTAATTTTATTTTAATTATTTTAATTTTATTTTAATTAGATTAATTTTATTTTAATTAGATTAATTTATTTTAATTAGATTAATTTTATTTTAATTATTTTAATTTAAAATTTTTTTTGCTTTGTTAGTTGCCCACAAACCAACGTTGATATTGACCACGTCGTTCTTTTGGTAGGATATGGTGTAGAAAACGGATCTCCATACTGGTTAGTCAGAAACTCTTGGTCTCCAAAATGTAACACCCTTTCAAATCAAATAAAAACTATCAAATAAACTTAATAAACTAATTTTTTTTTTTAAAGGGGGAGATGAAGGTTACATTAAACTCTACCGTCACACCTCTGCTTTTTGTGGAATTGTATTGATTAATTTTTTATTTAATTTTAATTAAAAATGTATTTACAAAAAAATTTTCTTAGGACTACAGCCCTCAAGACGGAACTGGTTGCAATAACGGCCCAAAACAAGTTACCGTTTGTGGATCTTGCGGTATCTTGTATGATGTCTCTTATCCTATCATCGCTTAAACACAAGAAAAATTAAATCTTTCAAAAAAAAAAAAAATTGACAATTTTTACTTGAAAAGCTTTTTTTTTATATTTTTAAATAATTCTTCTTTTAATTTTCAATTTAATTAAACTTGATAATTAAAAAATGGTTTCAAAACATGAAGGGCATCGTTAGAAAAATGGATATTCTGAATGTTACTGTAAAAAGGAGTGACGACGTTGTAGATGGAAAAGTTGAGAGTTGTCAACAAAGCAGAAGGGAGATGTGACTCTTTCTCATTCAAGTATCCCAACAAATATGATGTGACGTGGTACAACTTTGACAAGGATGTCAAATAAAGTTTGATTGCTTCTGTATTTACTACTGTGCTATTAATCTAAATTGAACATTAAATATTAAAAATAAAACAAAATAACAAAATAATAAAAAAATTAAACAATTATAATAAAATAAAAAATAAAAAATAAAAAATAAAAAATAAAAAATAAAAAATAAGTACATCTTCTTCTTTGGAATAATGAATGAGGTGGGACAAAGATAAAATGGTGTGTTTGTCGAACTGTTCGTTTCTGAAGAGGAATTTGATGAGGTTTTCTCCAAAGATTCTGTTCACATTGATTTTTATTTGAGAAAAGTTCCTTTTCAAATTCTCCAGTTTGCTGTCACTCTTTGGTATTTGTTGGAAGTTTCCGCTCACTATCGCACCTAAAACAAACAAAAATCATAAAAATAATAAAAAATAAATAAAATAATAAAAAATAAATAAAATATTCAAAAAATAAAATGTAAAAATATAAAATATAATTAGTAAAAATAAAATATTTAAAAAAAAATTAAGTATTCTCAAAATATAAATAACCATAAAAAATTAAAATTAAATATTGTAAAAATAGTTTGATAAACTAAAATAAAGCTAAATAGTTTTGAAGTGTTAATAAAAAAAATTATGTTAAAAAATAAATAAAAAAATGAATAAAAAAATAAATAAAAAAATAAAAAAATAAATAAAAAAATAAATAAAAAAATAAATAAAAAATGAATAAAAAAATAAATAAAAAATGAATAAAAATAATTGATAAAAAATAAAAATAATTGATAAAAAATAAATTTAATAAAAAAAATTTTAAAAAAAATAAATAAAAATTATTGAAAAATAAATTCTTTTTTTTATTTTACTTGCAATATTCTCAGACAAAAGATCAATGTGTCTCAAAGAAAAAAAGAGAAAGTTTTGAAAAGAAAGTTTGTCAGAGTAAAGTTTCTTTCTGGAGGAAGACTCGTACTTGGAGAGGAGGAAGAGATGGAATGCTGCGTTTTGGGAAAGTTCTTTTTGAGGGTAGGTTAGGGCGGATATTGCGATGATTGGGTTTGGTTGGAGTGATGGAGGATATAAAGTGTTGTTTGAAAAATTTACCCTCTTTTTTCAAAAAAAAAAGAATTGAATAAAAATAAATAAAAATAAAAATAAAAATAAAAATAAAAATAAAAAATAAAAATAAAATCAAAAATAAATAAATAAAAATAAAAAATGTAAAAATAGAAATAAAATAAAAATAATGAAAATAAAGCAAAATAGTTTTGAAATATTAATAAAAAAATAAAAAATAAAATATAAAAAATAAAATATAAATTTAAAAATAAAAATACAAAAAATAAAAAATCAAAAATAAAAATAAAAATTAAAAAATAAAAAATAAAATAGAAATAAAAATTAAACTAAATTTAAAAAATCATTTACAATAGTATGAAAAATGGAGAAAATGTTGTGTGTGGTGAGAAACAAATTGTTCAAAAGAGAAAATGTCAAGAACAAACTGAAAAACTGTTGAAAAGAAAATGTGTATTCGGTCATGACAATGTATCTCGATCTAAAAAAAAGAAAAAATATAAAAAATAAAAAAAAATAAAAAAAAATAAAAAAAATAAAAAAAATAAAAAAAATAAAAAAGTTACAAAGAACTCATCACCAGTAGCACAAATCAAATATTTGGGCATATCAATGACCCTTTGTCTGGAGAGATAGTAGAGAGGGTCGACGATCTTGGCGAGGTTGAGAAAGTCGTCGGTTTCGAGAAAGTCGGTGATCCCCTCGCTTTTGTAGTCTCCCACTGCGAAGGAGAAGTTTCCGTATGCTTGGTATTGGTGCAGAAATTGGGGTGCCATGTTCAACACTGGAATTACCTTTTTTTTTTAAAAAAAAAAAAAAATGTTGAAAAAATATTTAAATTAAATTAAATGTTATAAAGAAAAAAATAAAATTAAAAAAATTAAATAATTCAAACTTAATTAAAAAAACATTTAATAAAAAATAAACTAAAAAACAACAAAAACAAAAAATAAATGAAAAACTTTAAAAATATAATAAAAAACAAAAAATAAAACAGAAAAAAATAAAAAAATATAATGAATTCGAAAATAAAAAGTAAAAAATAAAAATTAACAAATAAAAAATAAATAAATAAAAAATAAAAATTAACAAATAAAAAAGTAAAAAATAAAAATAAAAAATAAAAAATAAAAAATAAAAAATAAAAAATAAAAAATAGTTAAAAATAAATAAGAAAATTAAAAATGATTTAAAAGTTTACCATAGGAATAATAGCGATGACTCTTGTGTCTACAATACCAGTGGTCCAGGTGGTCCATCCTCTTTTAGATGCTCCAGCTGAATGAAACGAAAAAAATTAGAGAAATAATTAAAAAATGAAAAAAAAATTTAAAAAACAAATAAAAATAAAAAAATAGAAAAATAAAAATAAAAAAATAAAAAATAAAAAAATAAAAAATAAATAAAAAATGAAAAATAAGAAAAATAAAAAATTAGAGAAATAATAAATAAAATGAAAAAAAAAATTTAACAAATAAAAATAAAAAAATAAAAAAATAAAAAAATAAAAAAATAAAAAAATAAAAAATAAAAATAAAATAAATAGAAAATTTTATTTTACCAACAATGAAAGTTTTAATTTTGGTTTTTACAGAAGCCAAACCGTTAGTGAAGTTTTGGATGGCGTTCATTGCGACAACAGTAGCTTTGGTCATGGGGAGACGTGCAAGCCATTGTGGGTTGCTACCTGACTCGTTCAAAAATCTTCTCCATCCGTACTAAAAAAAAATAAAAATAAATGAAAAAAATAAAAAAATTAATAAAATAATTATTAATAATAAAAAATAAAATAAAAAATAATTAAAAAAATAATTAAAAAAAAAAATAAAAAATAAATATTACAGCAATCAAACCGTCTTCGGATCTCTTGACTCCGTCGTTGTTGAAGATCAAAGGTTGGTTAGGGATTTGCATCAAGTGAGCTGTTACGATTCTTGCGGACAAACAAAGAACTTCCACAGCAATATACAAAGATGTTGGAGGTGGATCTAAAAAGATTAATAAAAAAAAAAATATAAAATATATAAAAAAATGATTTAAAAAATAAAAAAGAATTTGAAGAAATTTCAATGAAACTAAAATTTTAAATTGATTTTATTGATTTTACCAGTATTATCTTTATATCCATCAATATATACCAAACTTGTGCTTACATTTCTGAGATCATCTGGAACACATACAGCGAGATAATGCCACCAGATTGGATTGTTTACTTGCTTTTCATCGAGCCATTTTTGGGATGTGACCTTGAAATATTTTTAGAAATATAAATAATTAGAAAAAAAAATTTAATATTACAAGTTATGTGGTTATATTTAGATATAATGTCTTATAATGAGATCCATTTTAGACATTATTTTCGAAATTCTTATTTTTGTTTTTTAATTTTTTACATTGAGCATATATGCATAGTATCCAGGACCAGATATTACATCGATCAATTTATATGATTGATAAGGATCAGGAGCATTCACGTAGCTTTATTATGAAAAAGGGGTTTTTGAGTATCAACAAAAAAAATTTAAAATATTTATATATTTTTGTATTTTAGGATTGGTTTTTTTTTTACTCATCCAATGGTGTTGAATAGCAAACCACAAACAATAAAACAGCCAACAGAAAAAATTTCATTTTTTTTAATTTTTAATTATTTTCTTTGTCCAATTGTATATTCGAAATAATTGATTGAAAATCACCATTGGTCTTTCTTTTTAATTGTTGAACGAATCAATTTTTAGATTTGAATTCTTAAAACCATTCTTTGAATTTTGTGATAAATATTTCAACCATTAGAATTCTGATCTATTAGTATATCCAATTCTACATTCCATAAATCTGCCAACAAAAAATTTGAAATGTTTATACTATTATTAAAAGTGATTGATTTCTAAAAGGATTTATATTTGAAGGTAATTGCTCAAACTAAAATATGATCAGCTGAAATCAAAAGAAATAAAATAAAATAAGGAGAAAAATGAATAACAACATAAATAATTTGTTCTCCAACCCCATATTTAAAAACACAATCAAATACAAGAACATAATCAACAGCAGCAACAAAAATATGTTTTTTCCTATCATCATCCGCACCTATAAGAAGAAGATAAATCCTTCAAAGGATTTCAAAAAGGCAGTGAAGGAGGGAGATCTCAATGAAGCGAAGCATCTCTATGAGATAGGAAGGAAAGATAGGACATTGAAAGTAAATACACATTTCGCTGTACATCATCTCATGATGGCCTGTGCAAAGAATGGCAATACAAAGGAGGCCTTCAAAAATTATCATAAGATGAAGAAATTGGCTTTGAAGCCTAATATACAGACGTATAGAATCCTATTGAATACTATCGCTGAATGCAAGATGGATGATAAATCGTTGATTGATGATAAAATCAAATTGGTCGAATCAGAAATGGAGAAATATGAAGGTATAAAAAAATTGAAGGAAATATGATGATTAGCCCAAGGAAATATATAATTTTATTCTTTCAAATAATATTATAAAGATTTTATCAAAAGAAGGATACTCCACCCCACTTAGAATATAATTTATCAATTATTTTGAGAAATTAATATATGATATTTTAGGGATGTCCAAAAATATTACAACAGTTTAAATTTTGTTAGTAAAAATATTATATCCGCTAACAAAGTTGTAATATTTGGACAAGTCTAGTGATATTTTTTATAAAAATTACAAAAATCTTGAATTATTCGAAATTTCTTAACATCAAATTTTTGAGTTCTGTTTATATCAGATCATTTTAAGTATTAATACTTAAAATTCATGGTAATTGAAATCACTTTATCTTTATAATGCATTCAAATGATTTTACAAAAAAAAATTTTGGGGATGCTCATTATGCCCGAGAATAACATATCTTGATTAGAAAGAAAAATATTTTATTTTTTGTTTTAATTTCGATGCGATTCTTGGTATTACTGTTTTCTCGATAAAGTTTATAAAAAAAAAAATTTCACATAGAAAAATATTTTAATATAAAATAAAAAAAAATAAATAAATAAATCACAATTTAAAATAAAAATTGAAAATAAAAATAAAATAAAATATAAAAATAAATCAAAATTGAAAATAAAAATAATGAATTTTAAAAAAAAAAAATGAAATAAATGTTTAAAAAATAAAATAAAAATAAAAAATATAAATAAATAAATAAATAAATAAAAATAATAAATTTTAAAAATAAAATAAAAATAGAAAATAAATTAATTTTTAAATTTTCTTTAGTTCCACCTGACAGTGGTTTTTACAACACTATGATGAAATTGTTTGTGACACACCAGCTGGAAGAAAAAAGAATTTTCGATCTCCTAGATAAAATGGAAAAGGATGAGAACATAGGAATCAACGCTTCGACCTACACCATGTTGATGCAATTGTACGGAAATAAAGAAGATGTGAAAGGTAAAAAAAAAAATTTCATTTTTATTTTCTTTTTTTTTTTTTAACATTTTTTATTGTAAAATTAAATAATTCTTTTTGTTTATTTTAATCAATTTTTCATTTTATTTTTTTGTTTAAAAATTTTTATTTTTCATATTTTTTTAAAAATTTTATAATTTCATTAATTATTTTTGTTTCTTAATTTATTAATAATATTTTTTAATTTTCTTAAAGATAATTAATTATTTTTTATTCATTTTTTATTTACACTTTTTTCGAAATTTTTTTTTTTTTGAAATTTTTTTCATTTTATTATTATTATTTTTTTTAAAACATTTTTTGATATTTATTGTATTTTAATTTTTATATTTATTTTATTGTCATTTTTTTAATTTTAATTTTTAACATTTTTATTTTTTATTATTTATTAATTTTATTTATTTTTATTTTTATTTTTATTTTATTTTTTAAAAAAAGGTGCAATGAGAATCTATGAAAAAATGATAGAAAAGAACTTGTTGGATTTACACGCATATAACACCATTCTTCACATCTGCTCTGCCTCAAAATCTAAAGTAAATAACATGATCGCCTTTGAAATATACAAGCATTTGGAAAACGATTATCGTGTAACAGAAGGTGAAAATAAATAAAAATATAAAATAAAAGTAAAAATAAAAGTAAAAATAAAAATAAAAATAAAAATTTAATAAAAATGATAATAAAAAAAAAAAAATAAAAAATAAAAAAAAAAAAAATAAAAAAAAATTTGGTAAATAAAAATAAAAATAAAAATAAAACAAAAATTTGGTAAATAAAAATAAAAATAAAAATAAAACAAAAATTTAAAAATAAATAAACAAATAAAAATAATAATGAAAAAAAATTCATTTGTAACTAAAAACTAAATAATTTCAGACAGAAGAACTTTTGACATTCTTTTCAGGTAAAAAAAATTCAAATTTTTAAAATTAATTTATTTTTATTTCATATTTTTTAATTATTTTTTAAATTTTTTAATTATTTTTTAATTATTTTTTAAATTTTTCAATTTTCATTTTATTTTTAAATAAAAGAATTTGCGAATTCACAGCAGACAAGGAGAGATGTGTCTATTTACTACAAAAAATCACAAAACTCTCCGCTGATACTCAAGGCAGAACCAACCCTCTTTCCCTTGACTTGCCCCTCTTAGTTTCTGCTCTAAGAGTCCCCTCAAGCAAAGATGCTTCAAGAGAAAAATATGAAGTATCCAATAAATTTTTTTTTTTGAATTTTAAATTTTTTTATTTTTTTTATTTTTTTTATTTTTTTTTTATTTTTTTTTATTTTTATTTTTATTTTTATTTTTATTTTTATTTTTATTTTCAATCAAATTTTTATTTTTATAATTTTCATTTCCATTTTCTAAAATAATTTTTTCAAATATTTTTTTCTATTTAAAATTAATTAAATTTTATTTCTATTTTAAATATTTTTTTATTTTACTTTATATTTTTAATTTATTTCTGCTCAAAATTTTTAAAATAATTTTAATTTCTAATATTTTAAATTAAATTTTTTCTATATTATATTTATTGTAGTTCAAAAATTTTCATTATCCAATTTAATTTATTTTTTATTTTTTCATTTTTTTATTTTTTTTGATTGTTTTATTTTTTTACACTTTCTGTTTTTTAATGTTTTAATTTATTTTTTAAATGTGATTTTCTATTTTTGATTTAGTTGGTAGAAAATTTGTTAAAGAGATATCTGATCAACAAAAAAAACAAAAGAGATCTCATCCACTACAACTACTTGATCCAAATCTACGCAAGAATGGAACAAATGGGAAAGTCCTTCCAAATGTTTCAAGGTAAAAAAAAATTATTTTTTTAAAAATTCAAATTTTTTATATCTTGATGATTATTATTTTTTTTTATCATCTATCTTTATTTTTTATTTTTTATCATTTATTATATTTTATTTTTTATTTTTTATTTTTTATTTTTTATTTTTTATTTTTCTAAAAATAATTTAATTTTTAAATTTTATTTATTTATTTCTCAATTTTTGTTTTTTATTTATTAATAAATTATTTTTTATCATTTTTTTTAATTTTATTTTTTCAATTTTTGTTATTTTTTAATTTTTTCAGAAATGAAAACACAATACATAACACCAAACTCCAAAACTTTCACGGCGCTCCTCCTCGCCACCAGAATCTGCAACAACCCCGACCTCGCCTGGAAAACGCTCTCAGTGACCATCCCCCAATACCCCTACATCGACCCTCTCAACCCCATCTTCGAACGTATCGTCAGATTCGTCGCTGAAAAATCTTCCCGTGACGACATCTTGGTTCAGTTGGACGATTTCCTTAAGAACCCTCCTAAACCTCTACTTAATGGCAAGAAGATCGACAATGAGGATGAGACTGATTTTCTTGGCAATGACGAAGAGGATGAGGTGGAGGAGAAGAAGGGTTTTAAGAGGAGATCTCGCCCGAGAATCAAAATTAAACAAAATTAAAAGCAATATTTATTTGATTTTTCTTTCTTTTTATTTAGATCAACCAGTTTAAAAAAAAAAAATGTATTTTTTGTTTAAAAAAAAAAAATGTATTTTTTTTTTTTGATCAAAGATTGAAAAACAGGTCATCACGTCCAAAACAGAAGGAGAAACATCACCGAACTTAGCACTCTATAAAAATATAACTTCTTGCCAGATTGATGGTGGAAGATGAGGGGAACAAGGATGGTTGTGGGAAGTCTTGGATTTATGTTTTCGTTCATCTCTTCGGTGTTGCAGTGATCGGAGGTGATAATTAGGGTACTTTAATTATTTAAAGAGATTTTTTCTTGTGCATCTTTAATTCTTTTTTCAATTTAAAAGTGTTTCTATTATTCTTTGTGTTGGATATTCTATCTCTAGGACAAGGAAATATTTTTCTGATGGTACAAAATAAAAATGCTTTAGATATATCTTTCACCTAAAAAATGGTAGATATCATCTTTTCTTCTTCTTTGATTATTTTAATTAAGATTCCATAAAAGAGAGCATCTAGAAAGCAAAGTGTCATCTTCTTTGTTAAATTGCTTAATATTTGATTTTTACAACACCATTCAGATATATCATACATTTCATTTTTTTTAAAGGTAACTCCATTAATTCTACAAGGTGTACTTTACTCGAAACAGTGAGTACCAAAGATAAAATTTTTTAAAATCTTCATTTCTAAAAAATTAAAAAAGAAATATTTCTCTTTTTCAAAATAAAAATTTAAAAACACTCGAAGCAATAAGAGGATTTGATTAATTTTATATAAATAAAATAAAAATAAAAACAATATAATATATTATTTTAATATAAAAAAGATGGTCTGAATGGATGATATCCACTGCCAATCTTTTTTATTTATTACAATCTTTTTTTATTTCTAATTTATTATTGTAAATATTTTTATTTTTTGAATTATTTTTTAAATAAAAGAAAGTTGAATGATGAAGAAAAGAAGATATTTCGGAAGTTTAGATGCAATTTTCTTTTGGAGATATTTTGAAACAAGAACAAATTCAAGAATAGATTGTTTTATTTCATTTGAGAAAAGAGAGTGAGTATGAGGAGACCATTCAAGCACATCACCTGATCCAATAAACATTAAAGAAGGATTCTCAAAAATCAAATAATCAAAAGAATCGTTTGAAGAAAAATATCCTCTTGCAAAAACTTTTCCATCATTGAAATGAAAGAAAGAATAATTAGCAAAACAAAAAACAGATCGAATCTTTTCATCTTTCATTATAGTTTGAGGTGATAATAATTCATTTTCATCAATTTTAAAACTTAATTTATTGTCTTCATTAGATCCAAAACCAATCAATTCTCCATCTTTTTTCAAAATAATAGTGTGAGCGTATGATGTTTCAATGTATTTAATGTTCTCTATTTTAATCAATAAAGTTGGTGTTTTTATTTTTTCTGTTGCTTCTAGTCCCAATCTTTTGTTATCACTTTTTTAAATTGAAATTATTTTTTCAAAAAAATTCTAAGAATCAAAAAGTTTTAAAAATGAATATCTTTTTTACTTGTATCCAAAAACATAAATCTCTCCATTTTTCTTTTGATAAATAGTATGTTCATTTCCACAAACAATATCTTCAATATCAACATCATTCAACAAAAAAGTGGGTGTATTTCTGTTGGTTTCATCTCCCAATCCAAGTTGTCCGCTTTGATTATAACCAAACACCAAAAAATCTCCATTTTCTTTGTAAATAATCGAATGATAACCTCCCGATCTTATCATTTTGATCGTTTTATCTTTCATCAACAAAATTGGAGTTGATTGTTTTTTTATTTCTGAATTTCCAATTCCTAATTGTCCACAATCATTACTCCCAAACACCAACAATTCTCCATTTTCTTTGTAAATCAATGTGTGATTTTTTCCACATGAAATCAATTTGATTGTTGAATCATTCATCACCAATACTGGTTTATATTGATCTTCATAATTTCCTATTCCCAATTCTCCATTTTCATTGTATCCAAATGAAAATAAATCACCATTTTTATGAAAGATCAAAGAAAATAAATTTCCTAAACAAATTGATTTTATATTTTTATCATTCTTCAATAAGATTGGTTCATTTGTTTTGATTAAATCTTTTCCTATTCCCAATTGACCAAATAAATTATTTCCCAATCCATATAAATCTCCATTATCTATTTTATTTTGTTGTAATTAGAAAATGGAATTAAACATTTTTACAACAATAAAACAAAAGATGGTCTGAATTGAAACCACTGCTGATTCTTTTCATTGTTTATTATTTTATTTTTTTAATTATTTTTATTATAAAAAAGTTCAATGATGAAGAAAAGAAGATGTTTTGGAAGTTTGATGCAATTTCTTTCTTCAAACAGTCTGTTGACTACTTTTTTATTTCCTTCAAACCATCCATAATTTGAAGTTCTTCTTTATTTGCTTTTTGAAACAAATTTCATTTTTTTTGATTAGAGATCCATTAAAACTCCTTCACCTATTATCATCATCAATAATGAACAAAATTGCATTTATTTTTGCTCAGCTAAAACAAGATTAAAAAAAAAAAATAATAAATTACTCAAAATTCAAAATAAATTGCAACCACTTTTTTTCATTTGATCTTGTTTTCCATCAGAATAATCCTTTTTGTTAATTTGTCTTATCAATTCTATAAAGAGCTCTTGGATGTTGATAAATGTCTTGGCAGAAGCCTCCAAATGAGTAGCTTTCCATTTACTTGCAGCCTCTTTCCCATCCATCTCAGAAACGACTCTCTCTTCATCCAAATCACATTTATTTCCAACAAGAATACAAGGGAAATCCTCAGTATCTTTAACATAAACGATTCGATCCCTTATTTCATTCAAATCAGTGAATGTTGATTTTGCTGTGATAGAATATACCAATACAAATCCTTGTCCATCTTTCATATAGAGATCTCTCATCGCTTCAAATTGTTCTTTTCCTTCTGTATCTTGGATTTCAAGCAAGTATTGAATTCCATCCACTTCCAAGTTTTTATGGTAGATATCTTCAATGGTTGGATCGTATTTGCAATTGAACGCACCTCTTACAAATTGCACTGTCAACGATGATTTTCCTACTCCTCCACTGCCCAATACAACCAATTTAATTTCTTTAACCATTATTTTTCTTTTCTTTATTGATTTCAATTTTATTTTTATTTTCTTATTTTATCCAATTTTATTTAGAAAGAAAGCTTCAATTTTCTTATTAAAATTTTTTTGAGAACAAGTTTTGCTTTTTTGAAAATAACATATATAGCGATTAAACTTACTTATTTTTTAAAAAAAAAAAGATAATTTATATTTTTTGAAATTTACTTTAAAATTAATTAATTGTTCCAACAAAGAATTCTTTCATCTTTACTTCATCTCTACTCTTTAATTTCAATTTGTTCATTTAAAAATTTTTATTAATCAAATAACTCTTTAGATTTAATTTGTTGGATGTGTTATCTTGGGATTTACAAGCAGATTGTTTCAATTGTTTTTTTATTTGAATTGATCTTACAAATCAGCCACTTTGATTTTTGACTTTTTTCCCAAAATGTTTCCCAATCATATTTCTCCTTTGAAAAGAAAAAGATTTCAAAGATCTATTCATTCCATAATGATTCCTTTCAATTCATTTATTTGTTTTAATTTTCAATGAGATATATAAATAAAGGAAGATTTTATTTAATAAATACATTTTTTTAATTTTTTTAAAATATTTTATTTTAAAGAATGTTGCATCCTCCTCCACTTTTTTCCTTCTTTCCAGAGGATTCAGTTGGAAACAAATGACATCTAATAGCTTCATCAAATACAAGCTTCAAATTCTTTTGAGTGAGTGCAGAACATTCAATATATTTGATTGCTCCAATTTCCTTGGACATTGCCAATCCTCTTTCGTATGTGATTGGTGCTGATTTCTTTTCTGCCAATTTTTGAATGGTATTTGGATCATCTCTCAAATCTAATTTGGTTCCAACAAGAATACATTTGGTATTTGGCATATGAAGTCTAATTTCTGGCATCCATTTTGATTTTACATTATCAAA
>JAMYWO010000497.1:4705-21803 GCA_024220525.1 Cochliopodium minus | reverse complement strand
TATTTATTTTTATTTATTTTTATTTATTTTTATTTATTTTTATTTATTTTTATTTATTTTTATTTATTTTTATTTATATTTATTTATTATTTATTTTTATTATTTTTATTTATTTTTATTTATTATTTATTTTTAACAATTTTTATTTTGTCCTTAAAAAAGAGATGACAAGACATTTATTTTAATTTTATTCAAATGTTTTTACAAAAATGAAAAGGATACATTGCAAAATCAAACAAGTTGTTTTTGTCGGACAAAACAAGAAACATTTTCAGTTTTACTTTACACGTTTCCATTGTAAATTACCAAACTGCTGTTTTAAGAGGTGATATTGAAGGTGCTCAAAAAATACTTCCTCAAATCCCCAAAGAAATGCTTAACAGGTTTAAAAAAATTCTTTTTTATTTTTCATTTTTTAATAATCTTTGAATTTGAAATAAAATAAAAATAAAATTAAAATAAAATAAAATAAAATTAAAATAAAATAAAATTAAAATAAAAATAAAATAAAACAAAATGAAATAAAAATAAATGAAATAAATGAAAATAAAATTATAGAATAGCACAATTTTTGGATGCACAAGGGTACAAAGAGTTGGCATTGGAGGTGGCAACAGATTTGGATCATAAATTTGAATTGGCAATGACTCTTAAAAAATTTGAAATTGCATTTGAAATTGCTCAAAAAGAACAATCAGAGTACAAATGGAAACAACTCGGAGATATGGCCATTTCTCTTTCTGATTTTCCTCTTGCTGAAAAATGTCTTCTTTATGGTGGTGACATCAATGCCTTGTTTCTTATCTACATCATCTCTGGTTTCTTTTTTTATTTTAATTATTTTAATTATTTTAATTATTTTAATTATTTTAATTATTTTAATTATTTTGATTATTTTAATTATTTTAATTATTTTAATTATTTTAATTATTTTAATTATTTAATAAAATTTTTCATGTATATATTAATAATGTTACTATTTAGGAAATATTGAAGGGATAGATAGATTGTCAAAAATGGCAATAGAAAAGGGAAAGAACAACATAGCATTTGTGTCTTTATTTTTACAAAGAAAAGTGTATGAATGTGTAGATTTGTTGTGTTCAACAGGAAGAATACCAGAAGCTGCTTTTTTTGCAAGATGTTATGCGCCAAGTAAAGTACCTTATGTTTTGAAATTGTGGAAATCTCAATTCTCAGTGGTGAATCCAAAGGCTGCTCAATCTTTGGCAGATCCTTTCGAATATCCCAACCTTTTCCCCAACTTTCATCTTGCCCTCAAAGCAGAGAAACACGTCACTTCCTCTCTCTACTCCTCCTCTCTCCCCTCCTCTTCTTTCACTGAAACTTATCTTGACAACTCTTATTTAAAAACTGATTTAATCTCCCTTGCTGAACAACTTGAAGATCAATTCAGTAACGGCAACGACAACAATGACAACAACAATGGTGATAATGACAAAAACGAAGAAGACGATGAAAACAAAAAAGGACCCGTTTCTAACAACATCATCAATAATAATGACTCTAACATTAACTCTGAAAAAATAGAGATTAAAGAAAATAAAGAAAAACCTTCTTCTCCTCCTCCTTCCAACCTTGAAAATAATAAATCAACCGAAAATAAACCAACTATCCCTGTTAAACACATTGATACTGTAAACGATAATTCTCCTTTATTACAACATCAATCTCCTCTCGATAAGAAAGATATCACTCCTCCTAAGAAAGAAACTCCCAAAGAAGTCCCACAGAAGGAAAACACACCTACCATCACTAAGGATGACTCTTCCCCTCAACTCAAAGATCTTCCTCAACAAAAGGAAATTAAAAAAGAAACTACTCCTACAATCAAACACGAATCCCCTCCCCAAAAAAAAGACACCACTCCAACTATTACCACAAGCACAGAGGATAAAAATTTGGAAGATGTGATGAAAGATATTGAAAACTTTAGTAGTGATGATGAAGGAGGACAAGGAACCACTGGAGATGATAATCTTGATTGGCCTGAGGATTTTGAAGACGAAAACTGAAATTGAATTAAATATATATTTTATTTGAAAAAAAAAAAAATTCATTTTAATTAAAAAAATTTAATTATTCAATAAAAAGTTGATTGCTCTCTCAACATTGTTGTCTGTGGATTGCAATGCAAAAATTGCTTGCTCTTCATTGAAACCCATTTCTTTTATTTGCTGTATGCTTTCTTGAGAAGGAATGTTGGAATTATCCTGAGGAACAAAATTTTCGAATTCTTCAAAGTTGTCGTTTTCAAAATCGTTATTGGGTCTATTTGGAATAGAAGGTTGAAAATCATTTTCTGAAGGTAAATTATTTCCACACAAATGATTTGTAACGAAAATGGAGATAGAGTTATATACAAATTCAGATCTCTCAGAGTTGTGATCTCCATCATCTATAATAAAATTTTTGTCTCCTGCATATTTATCGTGTAAATCCTTTGAGTGATGTTTATCGATAAAGTTGTCTTCTTCTCCATGAACAAATAAGGCAGGTATAAAACACTGGTCCACTATTTTTATTGGCTCTATCTTACTGCAAAATAAAAATAAATTTACAAATATTTTATGAATTGTTTTTTTTTTTACTCAATGTCAAATAAAGCTTTCTTTTTGACCGATTTTTTGATCATTTTCATTCCCACTTTTAGGAGAGTCTTTGGGATTTTAATTTCGGATGTTCCAATCAATTCTTCAGAAAGAACATTGAGAGAAGAGAATGGAGAATCCAAAATGAGACAAGCAATTGATGGATCGCTCATTCCATACATAATTGCTGTAACAGCACCCATACTTCTACCCCAAATACCTTTATTTATTGTAATATTACAATTAATAAAAAGGCCCAAAAAAAAAAAATTTATTCCCAAAATTTACCAATATTTGATACCGTCCCAGAATTTCTGAGATATTCTACAACACAATCAATATCTTCCTTTTCATAATATCCAAGAGAAACATATTCTCCTTGAGACATACCAGATCCAGAAAAGTCAAAAGACATTACAGTTATATTGTATTGAATCACAATTGGAAGACATTCAAGTGCATCTTTTCTTGAACCACTTTTAAAAAATAAATGTGAAAATATGGAAAGATCATTGAAGGAATTTTACCTATTTCCATGGCAATATATCAAACATGGCATAATTTGTTGCTTTCGTGTATCTTTTGATGGTTGATACCAACTGCATTGCAAAGTTAAATTTCTTTTATTCACTAATTCGAAATCAGTTCTCTCCACGATAACATTGCTCACATATTGTGTCTCTGAACCTAATCTATACTCTGCTCTTGGAGGTCGAATTATTGAGTTTACAATCTCTTCATAATTTTCTTTTAAAACTTTCATTTTGTGTTTTTCGATTAAACCAATTTTTTTTTTTTTATTAAATATTTATTATTTTATTTAATTTAATAGATCTATTTTTGGAATATAATTTCTATAATAATTGAATGATTTGATTCATCAATTTAAAAGACTAAGGAAACAATTTAATTGGTGTAAAGAATAAACATTTGAAAGGGGGGAGTAAAAGCAGATCTGAGACCCAAAAAATTGTAGTTAAAACTTGAAGAATTGTAGGAATTGTCAGAGTCATTGGTAGAAATAACTTGGTTAAGTCCAACGTTGTCATTAAAAAAGGTGGTCCCAAAAGTAAATACACTAAAGTCTAGACCAAATGCATTTGTTCCACCTATTGTTTTTGAAAACGAAAAGTTGTTGGGGTTGGTGACATCCAAAGTCCATATTCCTTGAAAACCAGGGGTGGTTGTGGAATATTGTATATTTTTTGGGTTATTGTTTGCTCCTATTCCTATGTCTTGACAATTCTTCAAAGATGGATGACTTGAAACAATTACAAAATTGTTTTGATCATTTCCAATGTCAACTTTTTTGGAAATATTAGAGTCACCAAAAAAAAAACATCTGAAATTCTTTAAAAATTTAGATGTTACCTTGAAATAGGGTACCATTCCCTTTTTTTGAAGCCACAAAATACAATGATTTAGATGCACTATCAACTCTCAAACAAGAAAGATTTTCCCAACCATCCTTTCCGAAATCATGTATGAAATGCTTTATATCTTGATCAATATTGATCCCATATAAAATGTTATCACTTGATGCTAAAAATGCCAACCTTTTTAATTGCGAAACAGCAAAAAAATTTCCATTTAATAATTGAGATGACTTATAGGTCAGTGGATTAGATCCATCATGATGAATAGAAAAGAGAGATGTGTTTCCATTATCCAAAGATAAAAAGAACAATCTTTGTGATGTTATATCCAAGGTTATTGGAACATTATTTCCATTTATTTTTTCTTTGGCTTTCAAAATTTTTTTATAACAGGATGAATATAAAAAAATAAATATTTACCACAATATATATTTGCAAATGTTCCATTATCCATATAGTATACACCAACATTTATTTCCTTCCCAAGGATACTTGAAATTAAACAAAGAATAAGAAAAACAAACTTCATTTTATTTTTTATTTTAAAAGAAATTGAATTTTCGGCTTATTTTTGAAGTCATTTTTGATGATAAAGGAGTTTTTTTTTTTGAATAGAGTTTATTTTTGTTCTTTTTTGAATTTATATTTGAAAACATTGGGATAATTTTCTTTAAAGTCTTCACTAAAAGAAATTATTTCAGAAGAACTTTTTTCATCTTTCTCATATGTTGAAGAATTTCCATCTTCTTCAGTCTCATTATTTTCGGAATTAAAAGAAAAGGTATCATTGTATTTTCTCCAATCATTCAAAACAGAATTATCAGAGAAAAAATTATCCATCAGTTTTTTTTGATTGTTAAAATAAGTAGAGTGAGGAGAATTAGAGATCGAATTTTTCTCTGAAATGATATTATTAGTTTTATATCCTTCAAAACTTTCGAACATATCAGTCAAAAATTGATTTATTTTGCACACCAATGGAAGATGTATTATCTCTTCTGCATTCTCGAACATTTTTTTTACATTGTAATATTTTGATAACAATTCTATTGCATATTCCATATTTTTTACATTTGATTCCTTGTCAATTGGTTATAATCGAAATTAATTTTAAATATTGGAAAATTTACTGTCAATTTTTTTTCAATTATTTCAAAGCCTAATAATTTAGGATTATTTATATGTATGATTATTAAATATGCCAATCCTTCTTGTGTACAATTCTCCCAATTTTTGAGATAATCTTTATATCTTAAATGAAAGTTTTAAATATCAAATTTATTTATTATATTTTTTTCATACTCTATTATTTCTGTCCTGAATTTTTTCAATAAACAATCATATATAACAATATCCATGATTTGTGTGATTAGAATTGATGGATCTTCTATTATTCTTTTCAATAAAAAAGTAAATTTTAAATATTCCAAATAAAATATTTTGCTTAAATTTTTAAATTACCTTCCCTCTTTGTAAATTTTTTTTTAAATTAATGCTTTGCAAGCTTTGGATTTAATTACCTCCTAATCTCAAATCTCCAAAATAATTCCCTAAAATTTTACCAATAATTATTTATCCCAAACTTGTATTACACAAGAAATTACCTTTATTCGAATTTTTCATGTGTATTCTATTTATTTTTAGCCAATTCATCTGTATTGTTGCAATATATATTTTTAATGTTTCTTTTCTCCTTTTTTATTTTAATTTTTTTAAATTAATAAAAATTAAACTTGATCATCTTTTCCTCAATTCTATCAATTTGGCGAAATGTTCATAAAGATTCAAATATTTTGATAATCGAACTTTTTTAAAAAATTTTATCAAATAATGTTCAATTTTTTAATTGATTAAATCATCATCAGAATCTCCAACAGGGTATTGATTGTCCAACTCTCTGAGATTATGATTTTTTTGGAGTCTTTGTCGAATAAAAAGAGAGTAAACAATGATAGAAATAAAAACAATGAAAATAAGGAAAGGTAAAATAAGAGAAATAGGGATTGAAAGTTTTGTGTTTTGAGTTGGTGTGGAAGTGAATGACTGAAGAGTAGAGTTTGTAAAAATAAACTCGTGTATAGTAAGTTGGACCTAAAAAAAATTTTATTAAATCAAAAAGATAATTTTTAAATCAAAAAAAGTTCTGAGAAAAATTACCATCAAAGCAAGAGAAATGAGAAATTCAAGATACTCTTCTTGTTTGTAAATAAAAGGTTCAAATTTGAATTCGAAAAACAAAAAAGCCATCAAAACCAACAAGATAAGTGGAAATCTGATCCCATCGTCAGGAACTACAGCCCACAAAATTCCAACCAGAGTTCTTCTAAAAATCCTTTTAATTAAAATTTTTTATTTTAGAATATATTTTAAATTAAAGTGGGAACATTACCAAACAAACTCAAACCAATAGTATTTTTCGTAATAATTTTCGTAGAGGAAACCAATGGTATTAGAAGAATAAGAAGAACTCAATGTTTTTCTGTTTCTATAAAGTACAACCCCTTCAAAAATAAAAAATGAAAAAAAAAAAATTAATAAATAAATAAAAAAGTTTTACCTAAAATAATCGGGATACCAAATACGAATAAAAACAAAAAGAAGAAAGAAGAAACGAAAATGGGGAAATAATTAGGGTCTTTAAAATCAACTAAGACAAAGTTGAAAAAGGAAAGGTATTTTTGATCAGGGAGTTTTTGATAAGACCACGCCACAGAAAGAGAAGAAACAAAAAAGAAATGAAAGCAATACAAAGAAAAGAGAAGAACAGAAGTTAATTTTTGGGAAAGGGGTATTGCTTTGTCAGTCATAGAAAATATGTTAGGTGTTGCATACAAATCGATTTTTTTTGCAATGTCATGGTTGACTTTTTCTCAGAAAAATGAAAAAAAATAAATATCCAATTTTTTAGTTTGTTTTACCTTTTTCATCTTCCTCGATTTCATTTTCATCATCATCATAAAGATCATTTTCTTCATCACTATTGCTGCGATTATCACCTCCAAAGTTGGTTCCATAATTTCCCTCTTCAAAATCACTGTCATCAATTCTTTTCTTTTTGATCTTTTTTTCTTTTGAATAAAATTTAAAAAAATAAATTATTATTTGCCAAAAAATAAAAAATTGAAAGAAAAAATAACCCAATTTATTATTGTTTTTGGTGTCCTTTTCAGCGGACAAGAGAGGTTGCTTTTGGGAAAGAGATTCGATGTATTCTCTTTCAGCTGTTTCGTTAACTTTCGAGTCTTTGTTGGAGAAGAGACCGGACAAGAAATGGTTCAATACCACAAATGTCATTGCCAAAAAAATTGAGACCAGGATGAAGAAATTACTGAATATCTATTAAATGTAAATTAATTTAAATGTAAATAAAATTTAAAATAAATATTAATTGAAGAATTAAGTTATATTTTTATTTAAAAGTCATGTTTTTTTACCCAAAAGTGGCCATCATCCATGTCTCTCAAAGAACCAAAACAACGAAGACCATCTAAAGCGAAAGAGTTGACTATAACAAAAGACTTTTGTTCACTTTGGAAAAACAAAAAGTTGGCTTGAATAAACCACAACGCTATTTTCACTATCCCTCCGATTGTTATCACATTATTTTCGCTGTTCATCACATTTTGAATGAAACTTAATACGAATGGAATCATCACTACGAACGAAAAATAAAATGAAATAAATAAAATAAAAATAAATTAACATCAAATAAAATAAAATAATTAATACAAAATATTTATTTTTAAAAAATTAAAAATTGAATAATAAAATTAACATTGATAATTTTAAAAGTGTACAAAAAATGATACCAGAAATTAGAAGGATTTGAACCCAATCAACAAGAGAACCAATCATATAAAACAAGCAGTAGAGAAGAATGATGATCAAGGTGGCAAGAGGGGATATTTTGTAACCCAAAAAAAGGTAAGAGAGGATGACGAGAGCCAAAGGTATTAATGTGATTAATACAAAGTACAGAACCCATTTACCACATTTAGAACAGTAGTTACTAAACAGTCCGTTAAAGTAACATTCATTTTTGTTGCATTCACATTGTGAGCACATATACCCTTTAAAGAAAAGTAAAAGTTTTGAATGAATTATAAAATTTGATTATTAATTTATATGATCAAATGAAAGCAAAAAGGAATTGATGAATATCAATATTAATATGATTAAAATTGTGATTAATTTTCATTGAAGAAATAATTGATTATAAAATAATTATAAAAATTTAAATTAATCTCTAATAATGTCACCTTTATAACCAGGAACACATTCGCCACCAACAGTAGTAAGATTCTGGTAAAGAAAAGTACAGTTTGCCTCATTGAGAAATTTGTCTGTTTGTTTGCAACAAGAAGTTTCACCATAAATGTTCACATAATTACACCTTTGAAATTGTACGGTGACCATGTTGTTTTCATTCTTGTTGACCGTAGGAACTGGGTAATATCCCGCAGAATAATTCAAAACTTTTCCATCACAAAAAACGCTTGGTGATAAACAAACTGAGCAGTTAGGAGGTATTCCCTTTTAAGAAAAAATAAAATTGTAAATTTAATTCGATTATTTTAATTAGATTATTTTAATTTGATTAATTTAAAATTATTTAACATTAAAAATTTAATTAATGATTTTTTTTTTATTTTATTTACCATGTAATTTTTGAGACATTGGCAATTAGAGTAGTTGAAGTTTTGAGGATCTGCATCGATTTTGTAAGAAGAAATGAGTGATTGAGAATTGGGATTGTTTCCAAACAAAAAAGGGATTTTGGAATAAGGTGACAAACATTTGAAAAGTCCTCTTGTGCTTGGTGATTTGAACAATGTTTCTGGATATCCAAAAACAATCCCTAAGAAGAAATAATTTTAATAAAAAAAATGAAATAATAAATAAAAATTAAAAACAAAATAAAATAAAAATAAAAATAAAATAAAAATAAAAATAAATTAAATTTAAAAAAAATATAATATGTACCAGTTAGATTCAATTTAGTGTTTCCCACAATGTTGAGGTAACCAAGTTGTTGTGAAGCATCAATTTTTCCAGAAAAAGAGTTATTGGAGAAATCTGCATAACCAGTACTGTTTATAACAGATTGAAGATTACATGTGTCATTAAGGTAATTGTGAGCTGCAAGCACAGTTGTCATTGAATCAGGAAATGAGACCCATCCTTAATTATTTTGAAAAAAAAAAAAATAAGAAGAAGAATAAAACAAAAAATAAAACCAAAAAAATAAAATAAAATAAAACCAAAAAATTTAAATTTTTTTTAAAAAAAAAAAGTAAAACTCCTTTAATATTTTTTTTTACCTTTCAACATATTTCCTTCAACAGCAAACTTGAAAACGGAGACATTATCGAAAGTGCCGTTTGAAATGGTTTCTATGAAATTGTAACTGACATCCAAAACATTGAGGGTTCTTTTTCCTCCATCTGAAAGGGTCAATTTGGGCAAACTTGTCAAAGAATTGTTCTTTATGTTCAATGAAAGAAATGTTGATGGCAAAAATTTGGCTTTTAGAAAAAAAAATTAATGAGAAAAAAAATATTAAAGGTATTTTTAAAAGAAATAAAAAATTGATTATTATTAAAACAAAAAAGTTTTTTTAAAAAAATTGTAAAAATTAAAGAGCAACCTTCATCAGGAATACTGTTTATATTGTTGTAGGCTACATTTATAAGTTTGAGATAAGTACAGTTGACGAGTTGAATGGGAAAATCTGTCAAATTACATCTCGCCAAGAAAAAAACTTCCAACTAACAAAAAATAAAATAAAATTAAGAAAGACAGAATTTTTTTCAGAAAAAGTTTTTTTACCAAGGGCAAAAAATCACAAAGATTGTTGGGAGTCTCTTTTATAAAGTTTTTAGTGGCAACAATCGAAACAATCGAAGAAGAAACATTCATCGATGCATCCACAACCGGGAATTGCGTGACCCCTATTTACCCAAAAAAAAAAAATTTAAAATAGATAAATTGATATTTAAAAATTGTTTTAATTTTTACATTATTTTAAGAATTGTTTTAATTTTTATTCTTTTTATGATTTTTATTTTAATTTTTATTTTTTTATTTTTTTTTTTGTTTTTACCAGTTTCTGTGAAATTGAGGAGGTTCAAAGATGGCATGAGGAATATGGAAACAGGTAAAAAGGGATAGGGGTTTTCACCAAAGAAGAGGTATTGCACTTTTTTCAATTCACTCCAATCTATGTTCGATATGTTCCCTATTTTGTTTTTGCTCACCTGAAGTGTCACTATGTTACTTCCTTGTAGTGATGTTGGCAATATTTCTTTGATAAAATAAAAATTAAAAAATGTAATTAAATGTAAAAATAAAAATAAAACAAAAAACAAAAAATAATTAAAATTTAAAATTTAAAATAAATTAAAAATTAAATTATATCAAAAACTGCTTTTACCCAGATCATTGTAATCGAGATACAAATCAGTGAGAGAAAGCATATTATTAAATAGAATGAAAGAGATGTTGTTTATTTTGTTGTTAGAAGCGATGAGAAAAGAAAGGAGTTGGAGATCAGTCACATTGGGTAGAGAAGAAATGGTGTTAAAAGCTATATTCAAATATTGGAGGTAAAGCATTGTCTTTATACAATCTTCTATGTTGTTTAGTTTGTTTAATGATAAGTCTATGTATGTCATATTCAATGAGCATATTCCTTCTGTCAAATTGCTATTCAAAAAAAATAAATTAAAGATAATTAACCAAATCATTTGAATACTCCAATATTAAACTTCCAAAATATTAATCTTGATATTTTGATAATATTTTTGGTCATTTTAATTCCTTAAACATTTGAAAGATTTATACGTTTAGAGGAAGATAATAATTTAAATTTTAGTCCAATGTTAACAAATAAAACTGATATGGTTTTTATTATTACCTTATTTGATTTCCCGAAAAGGATACATTCACTAAAAATTTCAAATTTGATATATTTTCAGGAAAACTTCCCGTTAGATTATTGTTATCCAACCATAGTCTATTTACATTTGTAGAATTTTCCATACAAAACACTCCATACCATTGGCAATATGATAGGTTTGAATTCCAATTAGTCTTTTCAATCCAAAATAAACCATTCATATTTTGATAAATATTTAGAAGAGCATCTTTTTGATTGGGATCATCTTGTGCTCTATAAAGTGATAAGATTATTAAAAAACAAAAGATAATTCTAAAATTCATTTTTTTTTTTTTTGAAACACTCAAAATGATTTGGAAATTTCTATTCACTGAAAGAAATTTACTTTTCTTTTGAAAACTTTTTTTTTTGATTAAAATTTATTTTCATTTTGTTGTTCCTGTGGCATGTTGTTTTGAAAAAAACTTTTGAGGAAATGAGAAATTAAAGTATCATCTTCCCCATCTTCAACTGATTTGGAACAATTGGATTGAAAATCCTCGAGATTGTCATGTATAAAACTTAAAATGCTGGGAAAAGTTTGTTTTTGATATTGCTCAGTAGTGGGGACATGTATTGACTAAAATAAAAAAAATAAAAAACAAAAAGAAAAAGTAAAAAATAAAAATTCTACCTTTTCAAACATATTATTAAATTTGGTTTGAGGATCAATTAAAATGTCAAAAATGTTAAAAAATTTGGGAGTAATCTCTTGAATAAAGGGATTGTAATGAATTTCTTTTGAAGTGGAAGAAAACTCTTTTTCGTTGGCTATCAGCTGCAAAACTCTCGAAATTATTTTCAAAATATTCTTTCCCTCTTTTCCTATTTCCAACAAGCCAAATTTTTCGGGACTCAAAACAGCTGGACTACAAAAAAAAAATAAAAGAAAAAAAAAATAAAAGAAAAAAAATACCATATATATCTTAAAATAAATATGCTTCCAACAGATATCCTTGTGCAGTTTGGGAATTTTTGTTTTGTAATATTCGCCACTGATTGTACTACCTTTACAATTACACTAAAAAAAAGGATGAAAGTAATTTTATGAACAAAAAAATTAAAAAAAAAAAAAAATAAAAAATAATTTACAAGTCAATTTCCATCAAAATTTTTTCCAACTGAGAGACGAAATCACGAATAAACTTACAAACAAAATCAATTTCGGAAAAGTTTTCAGTGTTGGTGTCTTTGTCCAACAATATGATGAGGGGGAACAAAAGTTTGTGTATCCAAAGCGATCCCTCTTTTTTGAAAATTAAAGACCAAAACCTAACAAAAAAAAAATTAAAAAATTTCTTTAAATAATTTGCCAAAAAAAAAATAATAAACACAAAAAAAATTTGAAAAAAAATTATGATTTACCATGTGTCTGGCTTTGATTCTCTTAAGAGTGTACCTTTCATGTTTTAGAAGATTTAAAAAATTTCTTATTTTTATATTTTTATTTTTCATTTTTTATTTTTTATATTTTTATTGTTTATTTTTATTTTTATTTTCATTTTTTTTTTTTGAAAGAATTTAGTATTCTTTTTTTTTTACATTCATTTTCTTTTAAATAACGAACGTCAACAAATTTCTCAGTTAAAGGGCCAAGAATTTCATGAAAGTGAATAAACTCGATGAGTTCGTTGGCAAAGGAAGTGTTGTTGTTTTTTTTGCAGCAGGCGATGAGAGATCTCAAAACGATATAACTTTTTTCCAATAACAAATTTTTCATGAGAAAAGTTTCCCTAGGACTTTTTTTTACCAACTCTGTGATTGGTATTTCGTCCTTATTAAAAATTTAAGATTATAAAAAAAAAAAATTTAAAAAAATAAAAAATAAAAAATAAAAATTTTTACTCTAATATAAAAATTGCTGTCTGGAAGATAGCGGGATGTGCCCGTAAGAAAAGATCCTAACCAAACGAAAATAATAAGGAATATTTTTTAATTATGAAACATAATTTTTAATTTGAAAATATTTTTTGAAAAAACAAATCCAACAAATAATGATTTAATTTAACATAATTTAATTTAATATTTTAAAATTAAAAATTTTTACCAGCTAACTTGAAAGATTCAACAGGTTCTATTAACTCTTCTTTGTGTAATTTTTTGATGATTTCTATTGATAAAGTTTTGGAATAATCCGAAAAATTCAATTTGAAATAATTATCAATGGAAGAAACATCAGTAGTCAATCGTTTTTTGTAGCTCACAAATAGTTTTTTGAAATTAAGATTTTTTTTCAACAACTCAAGAATTTGCTTTTAAAAAAAAAAATCAAATTTTATTTAGTGTGAAAAAATAAACAAATTAAAAATGAAATAAAAATTTAAGATAAAAAAAAAGTTTAAAAAATTACAAAACTAGAAAGAGTTGATAAAGATAAAGACTTATAGTCAATGACAAAATAATCACTTTTTCCAAGAATTACTCTCTCCAAAACCCTCTCGCGAATCTTGCTGACACGCTCAGGATTATAAAGACTGCCATTATTTTCATTATTGTTACTTTCACTGTCACTATCACTGTCACCAAAAGAACCAAAGTGATTACTTGTCCCTCTATCATTCACACTGTTGTTTTCTATGGAGAGTATATTGATGTTGCTTATGCTCATGCTCATGCTCATGGAAGAGGATGTCTTTTGCATGTTGAAGTAGTCCTTTTCCCCATAGCTGTTTCTCAACAAGCTTATTGATGATACGCTCGATGTCAAAAAAGAGTTGTCATATATTTTTGGAAGATCTTGATTTTTTTTTTTTGGATTAATATAAATAAATTTGTATAATTAATAATTATTATAATTATAATATTTTTTTTTTCTGATATTTCTGATTTTTAAAGAAATTTCACCCTGGTAAGAATTCCTTGATAGAGGTTTTATTGCCTCTTTTTGATTGCTGGTATCAAAAGAAGTGAGTGTATATTTTGTGCAGGTGATATGTCTCTTTTTCTCTTCAGTTGTTTCCATATTGATGGGCTGTGATTTTATAAAGCTATGTTCTTTGGGGATGTTGAAATTGTATTTTTCAGCATTCTCGCTTGTTGTGTATTGTATATATTTTATTTTTGATAGGAGTAGACTATCAATAATGACATTTTTATTGAGTATGGGAAAGCTATTATTGTCAAAGAGATAGTTTATTATCTTGGATTTTGGATCAACTAAGGCATCTTTGGGGATATAAAATATCCTTGTTATCCCCTTTTTTAATTTGGATGATATTTGCTCCAGTTTGATTTTCTTTTCAACTATCTCCTCCAATTCCTCCATGCTTGTATTTATTTTCACATCCAATTTTGTTTCAAATTTGATAAAAGGTAAAGCCACAATGATTTTGAGTGAGATCATCCCACCAATTTCATTAATATGGATCTCCCTTTTTGTGAGATAGTTAATGAAGGGACCCAATCTATCATTCTGGTTGAAAAATGGAAATTCCTTCAATTGTTTTTTCAGTCCACTGGATTTTGGAAGTGGATGAACTCTCATTCCCACATTCTTTGGTATTTCAAAGAATGATTGTTTCAAAAATTGTTTTCTCATCATTTCTATCGCTTCTGAGAAAGTGAGATCATGTGAGAAATTAAATAATTTCTGACACAATGGATAATGAATGGGAAAATGAATCTTTATAATGATTTTGTTGTCCTTGGTGTTGTTCATTTTCCAATTTTTTTTTTTGAATCAATTGATTGAAATTTAAATAAAAATATTCAAAAATTCAAAAGATCTTCAATTCAAGATAAAATTTTTAATTTTAAAATATCAATGGCTCAAGAATGCAGGAGTCACTTTCTTAGATTGTGCTTTTTGTTTATCATTTCCAACAAAGCTAAAGATAGTAAATAAAAAAAAATTTGTGATGAGAATTTCGAAATGGAATAAAATTTTTTTTTTTTACCCTGTTCCTCCCTTTTCAATCATGATGATATCTTTTTTTTTCAAACGTTGACCAGTGAAAGGTTCTTTCATTTCTTTTTGTACAAATTTGACATAACAAACCTTGCAAATGACGCGACCTGTTAAGCGCAACAAAATGCATTGAGTAGAATTATTGAAGATATCGTAACACAAAGGACATTTATACATAGCACAGCTTGAATCACCACTCGGTTTCCTATCATCGATAGGAATGACATCAAAGTTCATTGTGATCAAATCCTTCAATTTGATGGGCATCCCACTTGCAGGGCATATCAATTTGGATTCTGGCTTTTTGACCTTCTTTTCAATGTTCTTGGGTGCTTCGGATGGAAGCCAATAGTTTGATACAAAATTATTGGGATCAGGTCTTTCATAATTATTCTCATTTTGATTGTAAATTGCCAAACTCTTTGTTGAAGATGAAGATGATGTAGGTTTTGGTGTTGAATCTATTTTAATTTTGTTTTTATCTTCTTTTTCATCAGATTTAGGTGTGATTTTGATTGAATTTGATGTATCTTTGAATTCTTGTATCTTCTTTTCTTTTTCCCTCTCCTTATCCATATATTCTTTCTTCTCTTTTTCATATTCTTGTTTTTCGAATTGTTTGAGTTGTTTTTTGATTTCTTTTTTTTGTTGGAGGAAATTTTCGAGCAATGGTGCTCTGCTATACACATAACTATATTTTGTTGATTGAATATTATATTGGTTATTTTTTCGAGAATAATAATTAATTTTTACCCAAAAGGACTATAATTCATTTTTGTTAGTTAATTAAAAAAACGTTTGATTTGTTTTGATATTAATACGTGCAAACAGGATCCACAAGTGGTGATAATGTCAATGAACAGTGATCGAATGGTTTGAGTGCATCTTTAGTTAATCTCTCTTTGATTGTTCCATATTTTAACTTTGATTTTTCACTTGAAGTAAAATAAGGCTTTGATGTTGAATTTTTGCTATGTTTCATTTGATTGAATTATAGCACTAAAAAGTTATCAAAGTTTCACTCCAATTTTTTTTGTTTTACAATAAAAGAAAAATATATAAAATATTAAAAAAAAAAAATGAACAAAGACTCTGAATTAGAAAGGGAGATCCAAAAGATATGCTCATTGATCTTTCATGAACCAATATTATCAATATCAAGAATGGGAAAAAATTTATTGAAAATCTCGTTAAAAATAGGGTAATTAGAGTCAAAAATCTTTTTTTGCATACAATAGATCTTTATAAACTAAACAGATATGAATACATCAATTTAGATGCAGAAATACCTGCTGATTATCCAAAATCATTTCCCAAAATAAAAAATGGAATTGATTCATATTTTCAAGTTTCTGATTCATTCTGGAAAGGGAAGAACAAGAATATATTGGCATGGTGTATTGAAATAACAAATTTGGTTTCAGAATATAAAAGATTGGAGTTGTTCTTTAATGAGAAATGTGAAATATCTGATACAGAGACAAAAATACACTTTATAAGCATGGGATGCGTCCCATTGGATAAAGAAGATAAAGAAATGGAGATAGGAAGATCACAACCCACACATACCTCTATCCATTCCAAAAAATATTGGTATCAAGAATTCCCACAGTGGATAAAGGATCTCAAAGAAGAAATTAAAACAAAATTGGAGATTATTTTGATAGATCCAAGATTTGATGACAAGGCGATTTATAATGAGAAAGTGGATGATACTATTCAAATCACTAGGTTCAAGACTTTCTTCAATTTCAATCTTGATTCAAAATTCTGGGAGAATTTTAAAAGATGGGTCACCAAGATAAAAGAAGAAAAGGGAGTAGTGATAGTGGGTGATTTTCTGGGGATTTTCATCCATAATGCAGGAAGTGGGCTTCATATAGAAGCGGAAAGAAGTATGCATGATCTGATGGTGACCAACTCTGTTTACTTTTATAGCCATTTGATTAGTATAAGTGATGATGAAGATGTTTTGCCTCCTTTGGAGTTCAAAGAACCTTCTTTTTGGATTTTGAGAGGAAAAAAATTGAGGGATAGATATCAACTCATTCTCTTTTTGTTTTCTCACATCCTCCTCAACAAAGAAAACTTCAATCCCCTTTTCCTTTCTCTTTCTTCTCCCCAACACAGATTAATTTCTCTTGGACATGGACTTCTTCCTTCTCTCGTTATCCAAAACGAGAAGCTTGTGAACGAGATAGATCTTCAACTCAAGATCATCCTTGGTTTGAATGGTGATCATCACAATCATCACAAACATAATCAC
>JAMYWO010000496.1:0-21890 GCA_024220525.1 Cochliopodium minus | reverse complement strand
CAGTTATCTTCCTCCTCTCTTTGCACCTTCTCCTCAATTTCCATTTGTAAATTTCTTTTTAAAATTCTTTCTTTCTTTTTTATTGTTTCGAAATTTATAATTTCTTCTGATTATTTCTTTTAATTAATTAATCTTTTTGTTTAATTTTTTTAAATTTACTAATTTCTTTTTTTAGGGAGAAAACAAACAAATAAACACTAATGCTTGGGATCAAATCGTTCAAGTTGTCGTTGTTGAAACAATTTGCGCAGGCAACGACCAACTCCCACAAGAACAAAATCCCATCGAAGAACAAGAGAACAAGCCAACCAAAATTTTTGAAGAGATTTCCAACAAGATCGAGGAACAAAATACTCTTGTTCTCTCCCAAGAATTCAATGAAGTCGATGCTTTCAACAAGATCAAACAATTACAACATCAACTCGATTTATCTGATGATCTTACTTCTTTTGAGAATGATTTAGAACTAAAGTTAGAACAACAATTCAAACAAGAAATTACCAATTTGAAGAATGAGAATTTACATATGAAATCAAAGCTTGAGAAAGAAAAATTGTATGAAGAACAACAGATTGATATTCTTAAAAAAGAATTGTTGATCTAAAAAAAATTATAAATTAAATATTTTAATTAAAAAAAAATTGTTCTTCTTCATTTAGCAATATGCATAATGAATAACATTTAAAGGTTTGGTTTGTTAGAAAGGATTAATCAAACTTTGTTTTATCATGATTAAATTTGGTCAATAAATTTGATAAATAAAAGAAATAATATAAAATAGAAATGAAATTATTGTTTATATTCATTTTGTTTCTTGTTATTATTAATGTTAATTCCCAAATGGTAGCCCTTTCTAATTGTTATCAATTACAAAATATTGATCAATTGAATCCCACCATCAATTATTTCCTCACCAATTCTATCGATTGCACTTCATATCCTTTTCAACCAATCTCATCTTTCAATGGTATCAATTTCTTTTTCTAAATAGAATATTCTTTTATAATTATAAAGGAATTCTCGATGGGAATGGTTATTCAATAATAAATCTCACTATCACCGATTATGAAAATAAAAATGTTGCATTAATCCTCAATGGAAATTATGTCAACATCAGAAATTTGAGTATTTTGAATATAAATATATTTTCAAACGCGACAATCCTCTCTGGTCTATTTGCTATTTGCTCAGATTGTTTAATCGATAATCTAATATTCAATACAACACATCCATCACTCAGCAATCTCATCAGCTCAATAGATAATGTGACCCCCAATCAATTATCATCCATTATTGTAGGGCAATCCTCACAATTCAACACAATAACGAATTCATTGATACAAAATACCATTCTATATTCTCCATCATCAAGAGGAGGATCATTCATAGGGTAAACATTCAACCTATAGATTAAAGAAAGGTCAACTTAAAAAAAAATTCATACCATCAATAGAATAGGATCTGCCAACATCATTAATTGTCACAACATAGGATTTCCTTCAAGCCCAAAGACCACAATTATAAATGCCAATTATGCTGGTGAACATTTTTTGTTTTTATTTTTTAGAATTATTAATTCAATTTTTAAATAAAATAGGAGGAATAGGATCATCAATTTTTGGAAGAATCATTAATTCAGGAGTGAGTAACGGATTAATAAAAGGAAATTCAGCAGCTGCAGGACTGGTGATGAATGTAGATAATACTCCAATCAGCCAATCTTATGTAAAAGAAAGCGTCACTATAAATGCTCCACAAGCCAGTGGTTTCATATTTGTTTTCAGATCTTCCAGAGGTAATATTTTCCCAAAAAAAAATATTTTTTTGCTTTTCATTAAAAAAATGATATTGTTTTTCAATAAAAAACAGCTAGGACTTCAGTAAGCGATGTATATACAAGAGCAAAAATAATACAAGAAGGAAATTCTGGTTTTTCAGTCGGACTGTTAAATACTTTGGATATATTGCTGAATGGGCTTTTTACAATTATAAATAGTTACTCTTCCAACTATTATTCCAACCCTAATAGCTCTTCGTCTATTGGTTCAATACTCATAAACACCACTTGTTCCTTTTCTAACGTTTACTTCTTCAAGCAGTTTGAAGATATGCCCTCCATAAAGTCTGGTAATTGTAATGATCAAAGTTTTCCCATTGGTTTATCTTGTCCAGAACTTTATTCTCACATCTTGGGCAATTTTGATCAGAAATACTTGTGGTCTGGTGATAATCTCAAAAATGGTCTGCTTTTTTTTATTTTAAAAAAACCTTAAAATTATCACTAAAATATTTCAATCAGAGTATGAACCTAGATATGGGTACTGTAATTGTACAAATGGATGTTCTACAAACAAACCCCAATAAAAAATGGATATGAAACTGAGAAATTACAAATAAATTTAATTTAATTGGAAATTGTTAAATTAAGGGTTCACAATAATTTTTGTGTTCTTTCCAATTTGCTATCCTACACTCTTTTTTTATTTTAAACAAAAAATTTTGAATGAGTCAAATTATTTTTTTTGTTTTTAAAAAGTACCAATTTGACAATATTTAACTTTCATACACCTAATACAAAGTTTTAGATTTTCAGATGATTTACAATGAGCACAAATCGACGCTCCTCGTTCTAAGATCAACTGTTTTTTGCTTTCTTTTTTGAGGTAAAAATAGTATTCTCTCGATGAACTGAATTCTTTTTTTCCCTGCAAATTTGTAAACTCCAAAAAGAGTTTTTCGTGCTGAATCTTGTTTCCAAGCTTCAAATACGAAAACATTTTTATTTTCAAAGCAACTTTGTTGTTTTTGTCAATCCTCAAAACTTCGTCACAATCTTCAATAGAAAGGACAAACTCATGGAGTTCATAGTAACTTTGGCAACGACCCACCAAGACATCTTTTTTCAAAACGGAAAATTTAGATAAAAAAAGAGCTCCATTGAATTTTTTAAGGGAGTTTTCGTATTCAAAATTTTGTAAATAAATATTGGCTTGGTTGAGCTTGTTCAAAAACTTGAAATATTTAAAGGAGACACTGTTTCGTTTCATGGGAAGTATCAATTCGTGTCCATATTGTTTGTTTTCTAAAGAATTTTCATACTGGAGAATCTCCATAAGGTTTTTCTCTTCACCCAGTTTCTTTGAAATGTCGAAAAAATAAAGAGAAATCTCGAACATTCTCAAAGAAAAAAAAGTTTTGGCAAATAAAAAATAAGAGAAGGACTTTTCCTCGTTGAAAAGAATGTACTTCTCCAAGTCCTTAAGCTCATTTTCGTGGTAGAAAATTTTGGAGTAGCAAAGGGAACGGGAGTAGAGGTGTTGGGAAAAAGCGGAGGAGTTGGTAGCATTTTCGGTTGGAGGGAGATGCACAAGAAGAAATTTGAGCTTTTCTGAAAAATAAAGGATGAGGTTCTTTGTATCTCTTTCATTGAGGTTTTCGTTGAGAGAAAGCATGCCAAAAGGGAGTGTGCCTTCGTTGTTAAGAATATTCAGGTCGGATTTTTTTTCTAGCAAAAATTCTGTTATTCTGGTGTTGCGGTTGAACCAGCTTTAAAAAATAAAATCAATAAAAAAATAAAATAAAAATTAAAAACTTGTCCTTCTGAAGAAACAAGAAAATTTTCTGATTTTACCAGGAACAGTGAAGGGGTGTATTTCCATATTTGTTTTGAGTGTTAATATTGTCAGGATATTTCTCGTAAATGTAGGAAATAATATCCAAACTTTCGTTATTCGAACAAGATATGTGAAGAGGAGAATTCTTTTGAGAATCTTCCGCCATCTCAACTTTTATTTCTTCCACCAAAAATTTTATTATCTCCACACTGCCGTTTCCCATCACTGCATAATCTAGTGGTGAATCCCCATCATCGTCATTTGCGTAGATGTCGCACTTCATCTCCAATATTAAGAACTTTATTATTTCTATGTTATTTGTGTTCCAGCAAGCATTGTGAAGACACGTCTCTCCTCCTCTATTCTTTGCTTTAAAATCTGCTTTGTATTCAGCCAAATATTTTATCATTTCCACTTTGTTCGTTTTTTTACCTTTTGAATTGAAAAAAATTTATCATAATAGTCGATAAAATTTGTTTTTTTTTTTGGATTTTGATTGTGATATTTTTAATCTTTTCAAGTTTTTTTTTTTACAAGCATGATGAAGCATTGTGTCCCCTTCAGTATTTTCTAGATCGAATATTTCCTCTTCTCTATCTTCTTTTTTAAATCTTTCCATTAATTGTTTTAGTTTTGTCATCTTTCCTTTTTCTATCCAACTGAATATCTTATTATTTTTTTGATGTTGAGAATTTAAAAAATTAAAATTTTCAATATAAATATACTTTTGCTCCCAATTCTTCATTATCTTCCATACAAGATGACATTTTGATATAATTCTTTTTTTTTTTTTATTTTGGTGATTTTTTTTGAATTGATCATGAATTATTTTCTGATTTTTTTTTTCTTAATTATTTTTACTACTTCTGATTTGATGGTTGATTCTTCGATGAGAAATTGATTGAACTCATTTGAAAAGGATAATTCATCCATACCCATTAAATTTGAAAATTCAGCTTTCATTTTTTCCAATTTTTTTTTTTTTTTCTAGAAATTCTATATAAATAGAAATGATCAATATATAATAGTTTGATAAAGCAAATAAAGTTAAATATAATAATATTACAAAAAATCATTAATTTAATTGAACTAATTTGTTAGAAGCATTCAATGTATTGTTAGATGGTCTCAGCGAAGACGTTTCTTTGATTGGCTCTCGAAAATAGAGAAATTGGGGTGACAAGATAAAAACAGTAGAGATGAAAAGTATAGTGTAATAGGTAAAAAAAGTTCTGGGTGAAACGTCCAATTTAAAAACTCCTTTTAAATAAGAAAAGGTTGAAGATTAAAAAAAAAAGAAAAAAAAAGAAAACTACCAATCGTGGAAATAATAGAAAATATTTCAAACAATATGATTCCGAATATAATTAATACAACCAACGGAAAAAGCCTCTTCAAAATTTTGCTTTCATACTTTTTGAGCCTGATTAAAATCATTGTTGCAACAAACATGAAATATAAACCAGTTAACCCAAAAAATAAAACATTCATCAAATTAACTATAATTGGGGTATAAAAATTGAAAATTTTTTTTTTTGATTTATTTTTTTGATTGGTAAAAGTTATACCTGTTTTGGCAACTTCAACACTTGAGTGATACGTCGCAAAATAACAGATATCCACTATGTAAGCAACCCAAAAACCAATGCAGACGATCATAAAAGGGAATTTGAGAGTAGTTAATTGAGGTTTGATGAAACCTGTTTAAAAAATAGATATAAAAAAAAAAAAAAATTAAAAAAATCAAGTTTCGGTTTCTTTTTCTTACCTTTAGATATTAAAACTTCGTTGAAGAAAAAGGACAGAAGAAGTATGGATGTCAAAAGAGAAGGAAAAGATAGTGGGATGACAATGTTGATGAACTGTTGATTCTCGATATACCTTACCTAAAGAAAAAAGGAAAATTATTGAAAAAAAAAATGTTTTAGATTAAAAAAAAAATAAAAAAAAAAAAGATATTACATTGAGAGGATCGAACAATACTATCGAAAACAAAAATGTGCTCACTAAGTTGGCATATATGGTTGTTTGAGCAATGGTAAACTTGAATCCCTCCTTTTTCACGTGCAAAAAGATCGATCTAATCCCGAGAATGAAGTTAGTCAAATAAAACAACAAGATGATCACTTCGAGAAAGATCCAGAACCCTCCCTTTCCTAACACCTTAAACGAATTGTAATTATCTTGCAAAAAGATTGGTGTGGGAAGTCCATTCAACAAATTTTTTGCAATTATAGTTGCCATTTTGGTTCCTTCTGTTGTGCTGACAATAAAGACTGGTATCCTGATGCTTTCTATGCTCATTTTGGCTAAATTGAATAATAATTACCATTTTTTTAATTTTTTATGATATACCGATCGCATCAACAAATGGTATTCCCGATATTATGATCGCTGAAAAAATAAATTAAAATTATTATAATATAAAAATATTTTATTATAAATCCCTATTTTGTATCATTCCTACCTGCAAATGCCCCAGAATCTTCTATCAACTTTGCATGTCGAGTTATTGAGCTATTGGAACAAATTTAAATAAATGTGAATTAAATTTTTTCTATTAATTCAAGATATCTTCGATAAAAAATTGATTAATTCCTCTCTATAAAATTGTTTTTTATTACCAGCCTGAATAAGCCAAAGTGAGAACTGTGGTTCCAATAAAAGTGAAATTCAATCCATACTCTTTTGGATCTAATTTATTGCAAGAATAAAAATTCTTGGGATCCAAAGAAGACAAGAAGAGAAAAGAATTGGGTGTGAGAATAGGCTTACTCTTGAAATGCATCCAAGTGGTTATATTTGTTGGTTTATTATCTGCAAGGTCCACAACAATCGAACTTTTTGAGATTTTCATGTTTATTATAAATATGATGAGGAGTAAATGTGCAATAGAAAATGATCCCATTTGATAATACTCAATTTGTTTAATTAACTCAAAATACTTTGGTCAATTATTTTTTATTTTTTGAACTAAATCAAATGAGAAAAAGAAATTTTTAAATAATAAATATTAATAATAAAAATATATTTAAATAAATTTAAGTTCAAGATTCGAACATACAGATTCCTCTCATGAAGTGGATAAGTTTAATATTAATCAAAAAAATTATTTAAAATTTAAAATATATTAATTTATTTTTGATTCAATAGAATTATTGAGATCAACATTCTTTGGGGTATTTTGTTGATCTTGAAGTTTTTTTAACTTTGCAATCTCTTGCATAAGGAGAGCCAAAGTTTCTTCATCTTTTTCTTCTCTCTCTTTTTCTAGTTTTTGTTCATTTTTCAACTCTTCAATCTCTTTGTGATCAGATTCAACTTCAAGGGTCAACACCTTGTTTTCATTCAACAACTCTTGAGACATGGTCAAAGGATGAGTGCTGGTACCATCTTTAGAGACCTCGTTTTCTTTGTCACCACAGAAAGTTTGAATAGATATAGAAACAACATGAGAATCTTTAAACTCTGAAGGGGAGTTGTATTTGCATGAAAAAGAACTTTCAGAAATGAATTCGGCATCTAATTGATGAATGTAGCAGAAGTATCCACATTTATCTAATTCTGGTTGGCTAAGATCTGAAGTTTGGAGAATAGTACAAAGGGGAGACAAAACTACCTCCTCTTTGAGAGTGTTGATAAATTTGAGGCTTTCTACCAATGGAAGTTGTTGGTTGTTAAATTCTCCATCTTTTGGTGTGATGCTCGAAATACAATTCACTTGATCTTGTTTGCAAGGGAATGAATCGAAATCAGATACGAGGCAAGGAGATAGCTTTTTGACAAAGTTGAATACATTCATTTGGCACTTCCCACTGATCACAACACGATCACTTCCACAAGTTTCAGTAAAAGTTTGATCAACATTCTTAATGATCTTGCTTTCTTTCCACCCAAAAGTATTTTCGCCGTTTGATACATACATCAAATTGATTTGAGGGTTCAACAAAGTGAGTTCTTGAGGAATTTCAGAAACATTTGGAACCAAGAAAACTCTCTTTTGGCTTCTTTCAAAACCAATATCTTCTGCGACTCTCTTCTCTACATAAGAAGATTCACCCTTTTGTCCCTTATGACCGGTTTTTCCTCTGAATCCACGTTCTCCTCGAACACCCCTGAATCCTCTAAGACCTCTATCTCCTTGTTCTCCCTTTGTACCTTTTGTTCCTTTTTTACCTTGACGCCCTATAGGACCTTGTTCTCCAACATCACCTTTCTCTCCTCTATCTCCGTCGTTGCCTTTGAAACCCTGTTCACCTCTTCTACCTCTTGATCCCTTAAAACCTTGCTTACCTTCTCTACCACGACTTCCTTTAAGTCCGGTATCTCCAGTTTTACCTCTTTCACCCTGTGGCCCTACCTCACCCTTTTCTCCTGTTCTTCCCCTTCTTCCTTGAATACCATGCTTTCCTCTTCTTCCTTTTTGTCCTACTTCTCCTTTATCTCCCTTCTTTCCGGGTTTACCATCTTCACCATCATTTCCTTTGGGACCTTGATCTCCAATCTCCCCCTTATCTCCCTTCAATCCTGTTTGTCCAGTGACTCCAGTTGGTCCTTGTGGTCCTGTATACCCTTGTGGACCGGTAAGACCTTGAAGTCCAGTAGCTCCTTCGTTACCAGTAGCTCCTTGTATACCAGTAGGTCCTATTGGGCCAGTAAATCCAGTTGAGCCTTGAATACCAGTATCTCCTCTTGGACCAGCATATCCATAACCTGGATCTCCCTTTGAACCTTTATCACCAGTCTTTCCAGGTTTACCTTGTTTACCACGTTTTCCATTAAGTCCATTGTATCCATTCAGCCCATCTGCACCAGGAAGACCCGGATCTCCCTTTTTACCTCTTTCTCCCTTTTGTCCTTTATATTTTCTTCCTCTTCCCTTCTTTTCCCTTGGTGGGGCCACTCTATCAGGGAAAAATTCTTTCTTAATCAAATTTTCTTCCTTGGCCTCTTCAGAGGGTATGTTTTCTCTTAATTTGTTACCACTCTGGGATTTCTCTTCATTATTTTCAAATGTACAATCAGTTATTTGAATCACTTTATCCTTTCCCCTTATGAAACAAATTTTATCAAAACTCTCAAACTTGCATCCATTTATTTCCATAATTTGTGCATTCTCTTCTATTCTGCACTTATTGATTCCAACAAAAAAAATTATCTCCAAATTATCTTTTGAGGTTCCTTTGCCAACATAGATGTCTTTACATTGTACAAAATATACAAACAAGACAATCAATAGAAATAAAATTTTCATTTTTTTTATTTTTGAAAGGACAAAAAAAGAAAAAAATCAAAATTTGATCTTTTTTCTGTTCAATCAAATCTCCAATTTTGATAATCATAACTAAATCATTTCTTGAATATTCTAATTACCATTTTTAGAAAATATATAAAGATATGTTCAAGTTTGGAGGAGAGTCCATTTCTTTCCTTTTGGATCATGATAATTGAGATCTTATAAAATCAAATTATAATAAGATTTGGTAATGATATCTGATTGATTTCTTTATGAAATCATTTTTTTATTTATAAACTAAATTAGTGCATATTTCACTTTTCAAAATTTTTTTTTTTATTTTTTTAAAACCGATGGTGTCAATAAAAAGATTTTGACAAGATTAAAAAATTTTAAAAAAAAAATTGTGATGGTGAGAAAGGAGTATATTTTCTACATTTCACTTCTTTTATTGGCAATACTTCCCTATATAAGTTGTGCTAGAGATTCTTATGCACAATTATATGGAAATTGTACATTGTCTGGATTGAATTCAACAGGTGCTACTATTCCATGGAATTTATCATCTTGTTCAATAAGATTTCCTTATGAAACTCAAATTAATGAAATAGCATTGGTCACTCCTTGCCAATTATATTCCAATGAACAATTATTATCAACCTATCAAATTTGTACAATCAATATGAATGGTTCACCAGACCCAAATAATACAGATCCAAATACATGTAAAATTAGTGGTAATGTGATTCAACCTTATGTCTCAATAGATAATTGTAAGTTTGGTTATGTAAGATTTGATTATTACCCACAAGGGCTCCAAGGAGATAAAGGAGTAAAAGGTGATAAGGGTAATAATGGAGATAAAGGAGTGAAGGGAGATAAAGGAGTAAAAGGTGATACTGGAGATAAAGGAGATAAAGGAAATAAATTGGATGATAATAATGGTGGAAAAGGAGAAAAAGGTATAAATGGAGATAAAGGTGAGAAAGGAGAAAAAGGTAATGAAGGTGATACTGGAGATAGAGGTGATAAAGGTAATATTGGAGATAAAGGAGTGAAAGGGGATCTTGGGTTACAAGGTGATAAAGGAGATAAAGGAAACAAAGGCAACAAAGGATTAAAAGGAGATAAAGGGGACAAGGGAAGCAAAGGAGATAAGGGAAACAAAGGAGACAAAGGATTGAAAGGAAATAAAGGAGATAAAGGTGATAAAGGAGATAAAGGAGACAAAGGATCGAAAGGAGATAAAGGTGATAAAGGTGATAAAGGAGATATAGGAAACAAAGGAGATAAAGGTAATAAAGGGAACAAGGGTAACAAAGGAGATAAAGGGGAGATTGGTGATAAGGGAATAAAAGGAGATGAAACGTTAAAAGGAGATAAAGGTGATAAAGGAGACAAAGGAAACAAAGGAGAAAAGGGTATCAAAGGAGACAAAGGAATAAAAGGAGATAAAGGTGATAAGGGAGATACAGCGTTAAAAGGAGATAAGGGTAATAAAGGAGATAAAGGTGATACAGGAGATAAAGGAGAAAAAGGAGACAAGGGAGATAAGGGAGATAAAGGTAATAAAGGAAACAAGGGTGAGAAGGGAAATAAAGGAGATAAGGGTGACAAAGGAGATAAAGGAAACAAGGGGAATAAAGGGGATAAGGGTGATAAAGGTGATAAGGGAGAAAAAGGAGCCAAAGGCGATAAGGGTAACAGAGGGAATAAGGGAGATAAAGGAGTGAAAGGAGATGTTGCTTTGAAAGGAAACAAGGGAAATAAAGGGGATAAGGGTGAAAAAGGAGATAAGGGTGATACCGGGGAAAAGGGAGAAAAGGGAGAGAAGGGTGATAAAGGATTAAAAGGAAACAAAGGTGATAAAGGGAATAAGGGAGATAAAGGAATAAAGGGTGAAAAAGGAGATAAGGGTGAGAAAGGAGATAAGGGACTCACCGGAGAAAAGGGACAAAAGGGAGATAAAGGATTAAAAGGAAACAGAGGAGAGAAGGGAGAAATCAATGATAATGGAGATAAAGGTAACAAGGGTTCTAAAGGAGACAAAGGAGATAAAGGATACAAAGGTGATCAAAATGAAAAAGGGTTAAAGGGAAGCAAAGGAGATAAGGGAAGTAAAGGAGATAAGGGTACATTAGGAGACAAAGGCGATTCTGGGGATAAGGGCGATAAGGGTAGCAAAGGAGATAAGGGAACAAAAGGGGACAAAGGTAACAAAGGTCTTAAAGGAGACAAGGGAGACAAGGGTTTGAAGGGAGAGAAAGGTTTCACTGGTGACAACAATATAAAAGGAGATAAAGGAGATAAGGGAGACTTTGGAGAGAAAGGAGAGAAAGGTACTAAAGGTACTAAAGGTATTAAAGGAGATGCTGGAGCAGTTGCAGATAAAGGGGTGAAAGGAGAGAAAGGAGAAAAAGGTGAAAAAGGAAGCAAAGGAGACAAGGGAGTGAAGGGAGATAAAGGTAACAAGGGAGACAAAGGAAACAAAGGAGATAAAGGAGATAAAGGAGATAGAATTGGAGAAAAAGGTAACAAGGGAGATAAGGGAAGCAAGGGAGATAAAGGTTTTAAAGGGGATAAAGGAATAAAAGGAGATAAAGGTGACAAGGGAGATGAAGGTTTAAAAGGAGACAAGGGAAGTAAAGGAGATAAAGGAGTAAAAGGAAACAAGGGAGATAAAGGAATAAAAGGAGATAAAGGTGATAGTGGAGACAAAGGTGATAAAGGAGATAAAGGAGTGAAGGGAAGCAAGGGAGATAAAGGAAATAAGGGGGATAAGGGTGATACTGGAGATAAGGGAAACAAGGGAGACAAAAACATGAGTGGAAGCAAAGGAGAAAAAGGAGATGACGGAATTAATGGAGATAAAGGAGATAAAGGAGACAAAGGGATTAAGGGAGATAAAGGTATTAAAGGAGACAAGGGTAGTAAGGGTGATAAAGGAGAAAAGGGTATAAAAGGAGACAAGGGAAACAAAGGAAACAACGGAGATAAAGGTGACAAAGGAGACAATGGAAACAAGGGAAATGTTGCTGAAAGAGGTTTTGCTGGTAATGTTGGTTTAACTGGCGAAAAAGGAGATAAAGGATTTAAGGGTGATATTGGACAAAAAGGAGAGCATAAAGGAGACAAAGGAGATAAAGGGTTGAAAGGAGACAAGGGAAATGACGGAGATAAAGGTGATAAGGGTATCAAGGGTGATAAAGGGAACAAGGGTGATCCTAGTTTAATAAAGGGAGACAAAGGCAGTAAGGGAGATAAAGGTACCACTGGAGACAAAGGGTTGAAAGGAAACAAAGGTGATGCCAATTACGACAAAGGATTCGACGGTGATTGGGGAGTCAAGGGATCAACTGGTGCAGGAGGATCAAAGGGAAGCAAGGGTAGCAAAGGTCGCAGAGGAGTTAAGGGTAACAGAGGAAAGAGACCGCTCATCAAGGGTAACAAGGGTGACAAAGGGTTCAGAGGTATCAGAGGCCCACGTGGTCACCATGGAAAACGTGGTGCCAAGGGTTACCAAGGAAATAGAGGTGTAAAGGGAAACAGAGGTGCCAACGGACATCACGGTCGCAGAGGTCAAAAAGGTTTGCCTGGAAAGAGAGGTCACAAGGGAAACCCTGGTCAAAAAGGAAAGAAGGGAGAAGACAGAGTGCTCAGATTCTCTAGAGTCGTGGAGAACAAAGACTCCTTCAAGGATGTTCAAAGAAAGAGAAGTCCTCACTTCCTCCTTCCTCGTTCTGTAGTCCAATCCTCCGACTTCTCATTCGTCCTCCTTCCATCCACTGAAGCGACTTTCATTCCACAACTCGATCTTTTCAGTTCTGTTTCCATTGAGTACGAAGATTCCAAAAACGAGAGGTTCTCTGCTTTGAAATTTGACGCTGAGAATGAGCACCTGTTCACCAGCAAATGCGACGAGAATACCGAGTTTCTCGTTGGTGGAGACTGTGAATGGCAAGTCTTCTCTTTCAATTCCGCTCCTCACACTTGTCTCTCCTCCCAAATTTCTGAAAAACAATTTTGTGGAAAGAATGATTCCGAGAACTGTGTCCTAGAATCTAAATTAAACACTAATGATCAAGGTAAATCATAAAAAAAAGGTTTTTATTTTTATTTTTATTTTTATTTTATTTTTTTTTTCTTCAGTTGACCATCTCACCTTTTATGATTCTAACGGAGAAAAGAAATCTGTCGCTTTTCCTCAATGCAGAACTTTGAGTTTGAGACACCTCTCTGCCAACGAGAGAACACAATGCGGATATTTCTGTTTCTTTCATCAACTCGAGAAGGTTTACAAAGAAGACGGACACTTTTCTTGTAGTTACATTCCTCCAATTTTTTCTCAAACAGAAATTTCTCTCGTAAAATATATAAATTTTTTCTAGAAAGATTTAAATTAATTCACTTTTTAATCTTTCATGTTTCTTTTAGGGAGATATTAACAAAAATGCTTTGGATCAAATCGTACAAGTAGTTGTAGTTGAAACTTTCTGCTCTAAGAAAGTTTCTCAACAAGAGCACCTCCAAGAACAGGCGACCTTCAACAGTCTGCTTCATGAGGAGAACACACGCCTCTCAAAGAGAGATATAGGCTTCGATCAATCCAAGTTTTTGTCTGATGTTCGCGAGTTGTCTCAACATTACGACAAAGTTTTTGCAAATGTAGATTCTCACGTTGACTCTGTTGATGAACAAAGTTCTTTTCAAAGAGATTTGAATGAAGAGCTGGATCAACAGGAAGCAGATTTCAATCAAAGATTGGAGGATTTCAGAAAAAAGTTTGGTTTATCTTCGAAATAATAAAAAAAAAAGGATAAAAACTTTTAAATAATTAAAAATGTTTAATTTATAGATTTTTTTTTTTATTTTCTTGTATTTTTTTTCAATCAAAAATTTTTATTTTTCTCGTGTAACCAATTGAGCACAAAAAGTTTCAACAATAACTGATTGGATAGAATTTGCATAAACGTTTGTTTCTTCTTCTACAGGGGGAGAGGAGAATGAAAAACCGCTATTAAATTCATTATTATTATCATTTTTGATTGTTTCGAATTTAGGGACAATATATCTACAGGAGAAAGTGTTTTCTCTGAAATAATATGGTTCTAATTCGTGGAAGAAACAGAAGTAACCACATCCACTTCTTTCCTCGGTAGACAATTCTCTGAGTTCCAACAAAGCGCATTTAGGATGATTATAAGTTTGTTTTGCACCATTTTTATCAAATGCTTTGATGGTTGTGACAATAGTATCAGATTCCTCGATGAATTTTCCCCCTTCAGATTTAATTTTTCTATAACAGTTCTTTTTGCATCCACTTTCAACAATAAAGTCAGAAGAACGGCAAGGAATGGATTTAACTTGAAAGGTATAGATGTTCCAAGAACATTCTCCACCAACCAAAACTTTTTCATCACCACAATCTTTAGAGAAAATGTATGTGTTGTTTCTGTCATCAAAGTTTTGACGAGGAGATGACAATAATCCATCATTAGTTCTCACATAAGTAGAGCTGTATCTATTAAATTGAAAATTTGTGTGAGAAGGTTGATTTTTAGCAAAGTGTTTGTCATGAGTCAAAGTTTTTGGAAAGATGTAATGAGGAGTTCTCTCCCTGATGATAGCAGTGAAACCTCCAATATCTCCTTTGTCTCCCTTACGTCCTCTCTTACCCACAGGACCAGCTTCACCTACTTCTCCCTTTTGACCATCACGGCCCAAAGCACCATCACGTCCAGGATCACCTTTTTTACCTCTGGCTCCTTTAGCTCCCCTAGCACCTTTGCTTCCTTTGTAATTTCCTTTCTCTCCGACTTCACCTTTCTCACCTGATTCACCTTTTTGTCCGGTGGCACCAGTTGCACCAACTCCGGTCTCACCACGGTCCCCCTTTTGTCCTTGTGGTCCAACATGACCGATCTCACCAGTCTTTCCCTTCTTTCCTCTGTCTCCCTTCTGACCTTGAATACCAGGTCTTCCTTCCTCTCCCTTTTTACCCCTAGGTCCTTCTGGTCCAGGCAAACCGTTGGAACCAACCCTACCTACGTCACCCTTGAACCCACGTTTACCACGAGCACCAGTATCTCCCTTGAGACCCAATTCTCCCTTCTCTCCTTTAAACCCTTGGTAACCAGGCAATCCGATATCACCTTTATCACCTTTGCGTCCTCTCTTTCCAATTCCGATTTCTCCTTTCTCTCCCTTTACTCCTTGAGCACCTTCAGGACCAACATTACCTCTTTCTCCACGACGACCGGTAAATCCCAATTCTCCCTTTTGTCCTACTTCTCCCTTATCTCCCTTTTTACCTCTAGATCCATCAAATCCCCTTTGTCCTAACTCTCCCTTCTCTCCCTTAAACCCTCTCTTACCATGACCTTCAGGTCCGACTTCTCCCTTTTGACCTTGGATACCAACACCAACAGGTCCAACTTCTCCCTTGTCTCCTTGTTCTCCTTTAAATCCCCTACGCCCTATTTCTCCTTTGTTTCCCTTGTCTCCTTGTGGACCATAGTCACCCTTCTCTCCCTTTTCTCCTTCGTGACCGTATGGACCTTGTTTTCCTCTTCTTCCTTCATTCCCTTGATCTCCCTTCAATCCCAATTCTCCCTTCTGACCTTGATCACCTTTATCTCCTTTGAACCCTCTTTTACCTCTGATTCCTTCAATACCTTTGTCTCCTTTCTCTCCGCGATGTCCTCTCTTACCTTCATCTCCCTTCTCTCCGAATTCTCCCTTCTGACCCTTGTCTCCCATCTCTCCCTTCCATCCTTTCCAACCTCTGTTACCTTTGTCTCCCTTAGTTCCTTGTGGTCCAACTTCTCCTTGATCTCCTTGCTTTCCGAGATCTCCTTGAGGACCAATGTCTCCTTTAACACCCTTGAACCCTCTGTATCCTCTATCTCCCTTCAATCCGATTTCTCCTTTATCACCTTTAATACCTTGTTCACCTTGATCTCCCTTTGTTCCCTTGGAACCACGATGACCCTTACTTCCTTTAAAGTCTCCCTTTTCTCCCAATTCTCCTTTTTGACCTTGATCACCTTTATCACCTTTATCTCCCTTCAAACCAATTTCACCCTTGAAACCCTTTTTACCTCTGTCTCCCTTTTGACCTCTTTCTCCTTGAATACCTTGAGATCCTTCAACTCCTTGAGGACCTAGGTCTCCCTTTATACCCTTAAATCCTTGTTTACCAGTATGACCCACCTCCCCCTTCTCTCCAGAGTCACCTTGAATACCTTGCACACCTCTTTGACCTCTGTCTCCCTTTTGACCTTTGGTTCCAATGTCTCCTTTAAACCCTTTGAATCCTCTGTCTCCTTTAATCCCTTTAAATCCTCTATAACCTTTATCTCCTTGTTGGCCTTTGGTTCCGATTTCTCCCTTCTGCCCAACTTCTCCCTTATTTCCTTGACTACCTTTATCTCCTTTGTCCCCAATTTGTCCCTTTTCTCCTACTTCTCCTCTTTCCCCTCTGAAACCAATTTTACCTCTTTTACCTTTCTCTCCTAACTCTCCTTTTTGACCTTGGTATCCTTGTTTTCCAATTTTCCCTCTGCGTCCCTTTTCTCCTTGGTCACCTCTCTGGCCCTTTTCTCCTTGTTGACCTTTGTTTCCTTGGATTCCTTGATAACCTTGAACACCTCTCTTACCACGTTTACCTTCCTTACCATCAGCTCCAATTTCTCCCTTCTCCCCTTTATCTCCAGTCTCTCCATACTCTCCTTTTTGTCCTTGTTTACCTTTGTCTCCAGTATCTCCAATAGGACCAACAAAACCTCTAGGACCGACTTCTCCCTTCTCTCCATCATCTCCTTTATCACCCTTCTCTCCTGATTTACCTCTTTTACCTTTAGGTCCAGTTATTCCATCTTCTCCCTTCTCTCCTTTATGACCCTTCTTACCGATTTCTCCTTCAGTACCTTTGTCTCCTTTATAACCACGAGCTCCTTGTTCTCCGATCTCTCCCTTCTCTCCTCTATCTCCAGAATCTCCTTTCTCTCCCTTCTCTCCATTTTCTCCAGGAAGACCATAACCCAACTCTCCTTTTTGTCCTTTGTAACCAGGTGATCCAGTTCTCCCCTTTCTACCTCTATCTCCCTTTTCTCCTTCAACACCCATAGGACCTCTCAAACCAATTTCTCCCTTCTCTCCTTTCTTTCCCCTTTTACCCATCTTTCCTCTATCTCCTCTTTGACCTTTCTCTCCTTGTGGTCCTTGTGGTCCCAAAGAACCCAATTCACCTCTATCACCTTTGTGGCCTTTTTGTCCCACTTCACCAGAATCTCCCTTGTGACCTTTCTCTCCATAACCCTTGACTCCTTTATGTCCTCTTTTTCCTCTGATTCCCTTTTCTCCCTTGGATCCTTGTTTACCTCTTTCTCCTTCAGATCCTTGTTTACCTTGGATTCCTCTCTTTCCTGTTTCTCCTTTGATACCTTTGATACCTTGTTCTCCAACTTCACCTTTAATTCCTTGTTTTCCTCTCTTTCCTATTTCTCCTTTGTTACCTACAGGTCCAATTTCCCCCTTGATACCTTGTTCTCCACGATTTCCTTGGTTACCTTTTTCTCCTCTATCTCCAACCATACCTTTAAATCCACGTCTCCCTCTTCTACCCTCAATTCCTTGGATACCTTGAGCTCCTGTAGGACCCAAAGGACCAAAATCTCCCTTTTCTCCTTTGATACCTTGAGGACCAAATGGACCTTGTTTTCCTATAGGACCCTTTTTACCTCTTCTTCCTTGAACTCCTTGAACACCAGTTGGACCGAGCGGACCTATCTCTCCTTTTTCTCCGACACCAATAGGACCTTGTTTTCCCCTTCTACCTCTAATTCCGGTTTCTCCTTGAGGACCAACTTCTCCTTTGATACCTTGATCTCCTTGGTCTCCTTTTTCTCCTTTAAATCCTCTGTGTCCTCTAACACCAATTTCTCCTTTAATACCAGTTTCTCCTTGAGGACCAACTTCTCCTTTGATACCTTGATCTCCTTGATCTCCTTTTTCTCCTTTAAATCCTCTGTGTCCCCTCATACCAGTTTCTCCTCTTGGTCCGAAATCACCTTTATCTCCTTGATTTCCCTTTTCTCCTTGGACTCCTTGAACACCTTGGATACCTTGAACACCACGTTTACCTTCTTTTCCTCTTGGACCATATCCTCCTTTGTTTCCTTTTTCACCAGTTGCTCCTTGATTTCCCTTGTCTCCTTGAACACCTTGGATACCTTGGATACCTTGATCTCCCTTGATTCCCTGTTTACCTCTTCTCCCTTGAATACCTTGTTTACCCTCAATACCTTGAATACCTTGAATTCCTTGGTCTCCTTGATTTCCCTTCAAACCTGTGTTACCTTGGCTACCTTTATATCCTCTGAAACCTCTTTCTCCTTTGATACCTTGGTCTCCTTGGTTTCCTTTGGTTCCTTGAATACCCTGGTTTCCCTGTTTACCTCTTTTACCCTTAGGTCCTTGAGGTCCATACTCACCTTTTTGTCCTTGAACTCCTTGATTACCAACTCCTCCTTTCTCTCCCTTATCTCCAAATCCTTTTTCTCCTTTTTGACCTTGTTTACCTCTGATACCTTGAGCTCCTTGAAACCCCTGTTTTCCTTGTGGACCTTTCTTTCCGCGGGGACCCACAGGACCTATTTCTCCTCTTTCTCCTTGGATACCTTGTTTTCCAATTTCTCCTTGATTACCTTGTCTTCCTGCTTCTCCTTTGTTACCTTTTTTCCCTTGGCGACCTCTATGACCACGAAGTCCTTGAGCACCAACAGGTCCTATTTCTCCTACATCTCCTTTATCTCCTTTTAATCCCAATGGACCAACTTCACCTTTGATACCTTGAACTCCTTGTTTCCCTCTTCTCCCTCTATCACCAACATCTCCTTTAAAACCTCTTCTACCGGAAGGACCTTGCTTTCCTTCAGGTCCTTGAACTCCGGAATGACCAAGAGGACCTTGAGGACCAGTTGCTCCTTGAACACCCTGAACTCCAGTAGCTCCAATGTCACCTTGAACACCTGAATGACCATGATAACCTTGGGGACCAGTAAATCCTTGAACACCTTGAATACCGGTTGCTCCTATTTCACCTTGAATACCAGTAGCACCAATTTCGCCTTGAATACCAGTAGCTCCTATTTCACCTTGAACACCAGTAGTACCTTGGACACCTTGAACACCAGTAGCACCAGGTCTTCCTTCTTTACCTCTGTGGCCTCTTCTTCCTTCCTCTCCTTTGAAACCAACAGGTCCGTGTCTTCCTCTTTTACCTCTATCTCCCTTTTCTCCTCTTTGTCCTTGAACACCAGATGGTCCAACGACACCTTGAACACCAGTAGCACCTTGAACACCTTGAACACCAGTAGGTCCAATCCCTCCTTGTGCTCCTTGAACAGTCAACACATTTCCTGGTTCTCCCTTGACTCCCTTGGATCCTTGTTTTCCTGTTTTACCTCTTCTTCCAACTCCTGTTTCTCCTTGAGGTCCTGCAGGTCCAGTTTCACCTTGAGATCCTTTGATTCCTTGTTTACCTCTGATACCTTGATCTCCTTGTGTTCCCTTTTCTCCTCTATTTCCTTTGTGACCTTTATTTCCTCTTCTCCCTTTTTCTCCAGTTGCTCCAATGTTTCCCTTCTGTCCATCTGCTCCAATCTCTCCTTTCTCTCCTATTTTTCCTCTGCGTCCTTTCATTCCTTCAGATCCTTTTTGTCCTTTTCTTCCTCTACCTCTGTCTCCCTTTGTTCCCTTTTCTCCAATTAGTCCTTTATTACCTCTTTTTCCTTTATCTCCTTTGTGACCTTTGTGTCCTCTACGTCCTTTGTCTCCTTCATTTCCTTTGAAACCTTTGTGACCTCTATGACCTCTTCTCCCTTGATCTCCTCTCTCTCCTTTTTCTCCTTGCAATCCAAGATCACCAGTTACCCCCTTTTGACCTCTGCTACCTCTATCTCCTTTTTCTCCCTTATCTCCATTGTTTCCCTTGGTTCCTTTATGACCTCTGCGACCTCTATCTCCTTTTTCTCCCTTTTCACTCTCAACTCCTTTTTCTCCTTTTTGACCATTTAATCCGTTAAATCCATCATGCCCTGGTTTTCCTCTATGTCCTCTTTCTCCTTTACTTCCCTTTTGAATTTTTCTTTCTCCATATTTATTATCATCTTTATCATGATGTTTTTTTGGTTTTTCATCATTATTGTCGTGTCTTTCAAAATCTTTATAATCCACAGATCTACTGAGTATTTCTTTATTTGCTTCATCATTATTAATAGATGATTCTTTAACCAAACAATTTTGAATAATAACTACTCTCCCATTTAATCCATTTACTTCACAATTTGTAGTATCAAAACTACATGAGTCTATTGTTTGAATTAATGAATCATTATAATATATTTGGCAAGATCCTAGTAGGGATGGAATGTTTAATGCACAATTTGGTGTTGACATTCCTCCATTAAAATTACATGGTCCTCCTATCAATTGCCTTTGTGGTTGGGCAACTATAGTATTGATGAGAAAGAACCAAATGAATATCAAATATACCAAAATAATGGATTTCATTTTTTTTTTTAATAACCAATAAAAAATAACTTTTCATATTTGATCAAAAAAAAAATAAAAAAAAAAATATTTGAAGTGGGAGATTATAGTCTTTTTCGAATGTCATCCATCTTTGATTTATCCTTTGAAAATTATGGGACATCATTTATCTTCACAAAAAAATTATTCTTGTCACATGATCAATTTTAAGATAAAAAAAATGGCATATAAAGTTATAATGGTTGGAATTCATATATAACTCCCAATAATTTATTTTTTACCCTCATTTTGCATAATTGACTTGGATTAGGTAATTTTCAATAATGGATTTGATAATGAATTGGTGATAAATCGATATAAATTTCAATTTTATAAAATATCACCCATTATTAATATCCCTAATAAGAATAGAAAATAGAATGAAATTTGTTGAATGTTGCACAGAGAAGGTGCCTATTTTTTTTATTTGAGCAAATAAAAAATAAAAAAAAATTTGTTAGTTTTAAATTTTGTCCACAAAATGAATTCAAAAGAACCAACAAATGGAATAAAGATATATAATGTTGCAGGAGAAAAAGTATTTCCTGAATGGATGACCCAAAGAGAAAAAAGAGATTTGGCAAAGAAAGATGAAGATTATTCAAACAGAATTGAACTTTTAAGTAGTTTTTCATTCCCCATCTCTTCCCAGAGAATGGAAGTAACAAAAGATGGAAAATTTCTTGTTGTAGCGGGAATATATCCACCACAAATTAAGGTCTATGAATTGGATCAATTATCACATCATTTCACTCGTAATGTGGATAGTGAAATTGTCCAATTTCAATTATTAGCGGATGATTATTCAAAATTTGCATTCATAAGTGTTGATAGAGCAATAGGTAACTTAACATTTTCTCAAAATAATTTAATTCCCAAAATTTTCCAATATTATTATCACATTTATAAATGTTATTGTGATAGATATGAACGTTCTTTCCAAATCATATCCATTCTCCATCATTTCTCATTATTTTCTAAATTCAATTAATATTTTTTCCTTATTAGAATTCCATACAAAGGGTGGAGTTTATCACAAAACTAGAACACCTAGAGTAGGAAGGGATATGACATATAATGAAAACACAACGCTCATGTATGTATGCGGATCTTCCAACGAAATCTACAGGCTCCATTTGGAGCAAGGAATCTACTATTCTCCGTTGAAAACCGAGAGCAAAACATTCAATACAGCATCCACCAATCCATATCATTCTTTATTGGCATTCGGAAGTAGTGAAGGTAAATAAAGGATGGAATAATTAATCATTTTATATAAATCAATCTTGTAAGAATTGAAAAATGTTTTAATTATATATATTCTCATATAATCTTCTTATCATATGTGATATTTTTTATAAAAATTGCGAGAATCTTGAATTATTCGAAATTTCTTAGCATCAAATTTTTGAGTTCTGTTTATATCAGATCATTTCAAGTATAATGCT
>JAMYWO010000495.1:0-17726 GCA_024220525.1 Cochliopodium minus | reverse complement strand
CAATAAATAGTTTATTTTACCAAAGCCAATATATTTGAGATCATTTTCGACAATATAATTAGTTATTTGCTCGATATAACCTTCTACCAATTTCTTCTCTTCTGTAGTCTCTGCCAATAAACTATGTACAATAGGATAAACAAACAAGTGGGACAACAAGTCTTGGTCAGATGCATCTCCTAATAGAAAATTTTTTTTTAAAAAAATTAAAATTGTGAAAAAAAATAAAAATACAAAAATTAAAATAAGGAATAAAAATTAAAAACAATTTATTTTTACCTTTGAATATATGTGTTGGAAATGCAGTGGAATTGTACCACTTTCCTTCTGGCAAAGGATAAAAATCGTGAGGCAACACAGAAGACGCAACCAAACCTACTTTTCCAGTGACCTTGTTGAGAAAAGTCATTCCATTAAAATATTTCCATGCATTTTGTTTGATAGTTGCATTTTTGTGACGTGCATAGCGGAAACATTGGGAAGCTAAGTAAATTGCTGTCCATACACCTTCGTGGTTTGCGTTTTGAATACATTCATCACTGTTTCCGAACTCTTTAAGGATGCAGTCTCCCACTAAGTATCCTTGGCTGTCTCCACTTCCTATTTTAAAATTAATTATTTATTTTTACCAAAGAATTAAATCTTTATCCTATTTAATAATCAATATTTATTAATGATGATTTTTTGGTACCAACTTCCCTTCTGTAAAAAGGGATAGTATCTTCAAAATATTCTGCTTTTAATGATAGTGAATATGGCAAGTTGTGAATGATAGAAATTCCACCTATAAAAGAAAGTTTTGTTTGTATTGGTTTATTTATTGTTTTTATTTTACCATTTGTTGCAACAACCACTTTTGTGTAATTAAAAGTAACTGATTCCAAAACTTCAACAGAGTTCACTTCAAAGTCAACTTCAGAGTCACCTGGAAGAAATCTACTCCCGTAGAAATATTTTTTTTCGAAAGTGTAAGGATTGTAACTTGTCAATCCTAAAATTCAATTAAAAAAAGATAAAATAAAATAAAATAAATTGAAAATAAAATAATAATTTAAGATAATATTAAATTAAATAAAAATTAAAATAATTTTAACCTCTCAAACTACCAATCCACATTATACCAGTTACTGTATCATGAGACAATGAAGTTACATTTCTTGTTATGAGTCCTTGTCTACCCCCAATTCTCTTTAAAGTACCATCTTCATCTTGTGTTGCAACAGACATTTCTGTTCCCATCCAAAGCTTGTTGCTTCTGTCGAAGATGATGGAAGTGGGAGTTGTGTCGATCACTCCCGGAACGAAGAAATAGTGCCATCTCTTCTCAACTTTAATGTATCTGAATATTTTTTTGTCTGATACTCCAATCAATGCATCAGCTGAATCTAAAAAGATAAGAGTAATATAAATAAATTTAAAAAGGAAAATTAAATAAAGTTCTGAATTCAATTTTTTAAAAAATAACAATAAAATTTTGGGGAATATTTATTATTAGGAGAATACTTTAAAAAGTTAAGAAAATTAAACTTACCTTGAACATGAATGATGGTTGTATTAACTGTTTCGCTCTCCCATTCAACAGTATTGGTATTGTTCTTGATATAACCAAGACCCATATCAGTCCCAACATAGAGAGAATTCCCAGTGTAAGAAAAACACAAAGAGAGAATGTTGCTTGAAGTCACTTCTAAAGAGCTGCACTGATCCGTCCACTCTGAGCATTTGTGGATTGTGTTATTGCTGGTTATTGCAAAGAATCCCGATTTGGATACTATCAATATACTCGCCGATGTTATCTTGAGATTATATTTATCATTTATCTTTACTGCATTCTCTGGTGCATTCGAATCCACCATCCATAAATCTGTATCTGTCAATGCATAGAAATTTTCTTTCATCAAATGAGATCTTTTCACTGTTCTTATCTTTTTGCTAATTGGCAATTGTTTCCATGTTGATATTTGTCTTCCTTTGTATGTATATCTCGTTGCAAAATCTTGTCTGTATTTCTATTTTGATAATGAGAAAAGAGTAATTAATAATTGTGTCGATGATTTTTTTTGATTAGGATAATTTATTTTCGGAGAAAAGTATTTTTTATTATATTTTTCTCACATTCAATAATTCCTTTTGCGGATTCTTCTCATTCAGAACTACGTACAATGATACGCATCCTACTATCAACAACATTATTATCAATACTGAATTCAGAAGAACTTTCTGCTTTTTCCATAATTCAACCTACATTTCGAAGATATATCAATTATTTGGATTAAAGATGATAATTTGCAAATAATTATCATCCACTATGTTTTATATAAATGATTTATATTATTACCTGATCATTATTTACCGTATCTTCTTCGTTATGATGATTCATATCATTCAATTGTTCATCCCCTTCCTCTATATCCATTATTATACTTTATTATCTTCAATATTCAACTAAATACAATTTTTTTTTATTTTTATTTCAAAAAGTTCTGAATTGATCTGGAAGAGTGGCTAAAAATTTCAACGTATAAGTGATTTGGAAAAATTTTCTTTATCTTTCCAATTTTCACCAAGATAAATGAAATTTCTTTGTTTTCTTTTTTTTGATATCGTTTTTAAAAATTAAAAAATGATATCTATTTCAACTTATTCGCTTTGATAGATAATTTGAATTGTTCTATGGAATGTAATTTAGAAATATTTCAAAGATTATTCGATATTTCCTTCATTCAAAGATATAATCCTCAAATATCAATTATAATTTCTCATTTTGTGTTACATTTGCATCAGATATAAATGCAAATAACAAATAATCCTCAAATTTGAAGTGAATGAAAATTTTGGCAATCCAAATAAAATAAAAAAAACGAAAAATGATATCTAACTTTATAATCGTATTGATATTTTCCTATCATTGCCATTCATTAACAATATACTTCAACAATCAAAGTAAATATTTTAATACAGTTCCATTTGAAGGGAATAGAATAAAAGCACCTTTCAATATAACAACAAAATTGATTTCCATTGGAAATACAATAAAATCATTATCCAGTTGTACAACAATTGATGAATCAATAAAAAATGATGTAAGAAATATATTTTTATAAAATTTCATTGTGTTTAATTGAATAAAGATATAAGTGCTAATCATTAAATTAGTTGAAAGGATCAATCGCAATATTGTATGGTGGGAATGGATGTCCAATTGAAAAACATATTCAAGTAAATAAAAAAGAAATATAAAATTTAATAATCATCCTTGAAATAAAATTTTTTTTCTTTTTTAAAAAAGTTAGTTGAACAAGAAGGAACTATTGGAGTTGTTGTAATAACAAAAGCATACTTAGTAAAAATTTAAAAATTTTACAAATAAGTATAATAATTTTTGTAAAAAGTATATTTGTTCAGTAAAAGATAGATACAATTCAAAATATAATTACACTATTCCAGCTCAATGTATCACTATGAATAAAGGAGAAGAAATTTTGAGGTTGATGAAAAGTAATTTCAATGTCACATTTGTTTCCGACTTTGAAACTTCAAAGAACAGATTCAAAGAGTTTAATCGAGGTTTATTTATTTTTTCTCAAGTTAGTCTTGGACTTTTTCTTCTATCAATGATTATTTTCTCCTCAAGAAAATTTTATTTGTCTTGCAAATACGAAGATGAAGTGATTACATCCTCCAAAATTTGTTTCATTCTAGTTTTTATTCAATGTGGATTGGGAATTGCATCAGCGATAGATCCATTTGGTTATCACAACATATATAATGTTTACCAACAATTTATTTCAATGATAAACATTTTCTTTTCTTTAATGATAACTTTGATCATAGTTGTGAGTACTGATTTCATGGCTATTCTTTTAAAGTTTCGTAAGATAAAAAGGTTAATGATCCCAAATATTATCGTTGCCACTTTGTTGTGCATTGCATGTTGGGGTCTCAATATCACCTTTACCATCCTCACATGCAAATATGTTCTTGAAATTTTTTCAAACTCCTTCTCAAATCTCTTCAATCTTATTATATCTGCTTTTGCTCTTTTATCATTTTTATTTGGATCAGTTTTGGTGGTACGTAAACTCATCAAAATTACACAATTTCAAAAACAAAAGGTAAAAATTAAAAAAAACATAAATTTGAAATAATAAAATTTATAAAATTTTTATTTTTCAAGATTGAAAAGAAAAGGGAATACTTGAAACTGTTTTTGTCTATCTTTTTTTTTGCTTTAGGAACCTTGTTTCTTTTGATCACCACTTTGATCATTCGTTTCGGTAGCCCATTTGACAATAATAGTTCTACTATTGCAATGTTGTTTCTCTTCGTATTTGCTCAGATATTTCTTTTTTCTTCTGTGATGGGATTGTTCGTTTTGAGGAAGAAAAAGAAAAAACCAAAGAAGATTGATACTCAGTTTTCTCAGTTCACTAAGACCATATCTCTCACCAAATTGGTTAATAACAACAAAGATTGATCCTTTCTTTTATTTATTAAAATGTAAATTAAAAATTTTTATAACTATCTTTTTGTGCTTTCATGATCATATCCTTCCTATATTTTCCAAAGATCTATTTTCAAAGAATAAAAGTCCATTTTAATTTCTTTTTTTTTTTTAAAAAACACCTACAAAAAATATTCCAATAGTTGATAAGTTTGATTCGTTAATTTATTAAATTAATTTTTTATTTTTTTGAAATTATTTTTTATTTTTTTTTCAATTAAATTAATTTTTATGAAAATTTTAATTCTATTTAATTTTCAACATTGTTTTTTAATCATCTTTTTTAAAAAGAGTTGAAATGATGAAAACAGAAAATCTTAATGTTTTGAAATTGAAAAAAGAGAAATTGTATTTGGAGAAAATTGGTTGCTCATTTGATTCAATTTTCGTAAACTTTACTAAAGTTGATGATGATTTAAAGGTTTTTGTATCTGATGGAATGTGACAATTTAGAATAGTTGAAAGAAAATAAAGAAAAATGAATTCCAATGAAAAGTTAAGAAGTTTGATTTATAATACCAAAAAAATAGAAAAAGTGAAAGGCAAATATTTTTAATTTTCTTAATATTTGTTGAACAGCAGAGGTGGAAAGCGAAAAGAGTCTGGTGGTAATAAAAGATTACTTTTTAAATTTTAATAAATAATTTTTTAAATTCTAGTTGTTAGAAAACTTAATTTTGATGGATACTTGGAAGAAAATGAAGGAGGCTCCGAAAACAAACATCAAGTATGTAATAAAAGTATTTTTTCAAAAATAAATAAATAATAAAAAGATTAAATGAGATTGATTCATTTTGGTTATATCCACTTCAAAATAATAGAATGTCTTTTAATAAAGAGAATATCAAGAGAATTAAAAAAATATTATTATTTCTTTTCTTTATGTGATTATTTGATGGAATTTCTTTATTTTTTTACAATGGAGATTTTGTTATTCAACAGATATTTCAATTTCTTGACAGTTATATTTCCTATTTTCACAAGTATAATGCAAATGGTGTATAATGCAATGCTGTATCTACTTTATTAGTTTATTGAAATAAAATCTTTCTTATATTTCAACACTGAATTTGATTTTATCGAAACAATAGGCATTTCTCCACAACAAAATAGCTTANCTTTTTAAAAACAAAGCATGATCATATCCACAAGAAAAAGAAACAACTTTATCAATATTTATTTCTGTAAAACCATTACTTTGTATATTTATTCCACTCCAATCTCCACACCAATATATTTTTCCATCATCTAAAAATATAAAAAATGAAAATTATAAATAATAAAAAAATAAAAAAATAATAAAATAAAAAAAAAAATTAAATGAATACCTTTTTGGATTAAAGTCAATTTATAGGAAGCACAAATTTGTACTACATTAGAAGAAATGAAAGTAAACGTTGATAAAAGTGTTTGACCATTTTTTATTCCTAATTGTCCACTATTATTCAAACCTAAATAAAATTATTTTAAACAAATAAAATTCAAAAAATTAAAAATTTATTTTGAAATGATATTACCACATCCATATAAAGTTCCATCATCTAAATAAAATATTAAATAATTAAAAATTAAAATATTAAAATATTAAAATATTAAAAAATTAATAAAATTACTTTCCAAATAAAATGAACTTTGAGCACCCAAGACAATAGATTTTATTTTGGGATTATTCATTATTTTTGTTGGTGTTTGTACAATAGTTGTATTTCCTGTTCCACATTGTCCAAAACTATTACTTCCAACTGAATATACATCGCCATTTTCTACATTTAAATTTCAAATATTATTTAAATATTTTATTTTTATATTTTATTTCACTAATTCTATTCTTATATTGTTTTATGAATTACCTTTATAGAATATATTATGTTCAGAAAAACAAGAAGTAGATTGTTTCATTTTTGGAATTCCTTTGTTTCAAAAAAATAATAAAATTTTGCATCAATATATTATTTTATTTACATTTCTTATTTATAATTATATTTTCATAGAAAAAATCTTATGAACTTTATTTCTCCAATGAAAATTTTCCCAAATGATGAATTTTTTGCTTGGTGAAATATTTTTCATAAATATGAGTATAATTTTTATCGATAGCTGTAAAATAATAAAATTGATTACCTTTTCAAAAATCAACACTCAATTTTTTTTTAAATTTTAAAATCATGTTATTTTGTTAAAATTTTTTTTTATTTATTTTTGATCAAAATAGGAAGTAACATTTGGATTAAGAGTATCATTGTTTCCAATATTTTGAAAAGCAATATTTCATGAATTTTTTTATTTAATAATAATCTGACCTAAAAATTTCAAACAAATTAGTTTTTTAGAAGTTGAAAGTATTTAATTTTAAAATAGTATTTGAAATTTTTCTTCAATTTGAAGAACCATTTACTTTTGAATAATAATATTTAACGACTTTTAAAATTTCACCAAACTAATGATAAAGAACATGACAGGTTTTGGTAGTTTATAGAAAGAAGAAATCCTCATCAAACACAACAAAAACACTTTTATTCTATCTTTGAATTCTTTTGGAAAGTATTTGTGTTCTTCTGGAGACCAATCCTATTAAAATAAATTTTTAAAAAATTTAAAAAATTTAAATTATAAGAAAATATTTTCAAAAATTTAAAAATAAACAAATTTTAAAAATTTTAAAAATAATAAATGAAAATTTGAACAAAGATTTTTTTGTACAAATGAAAGAAGTTTGTTTTGAATCAGTTTGATATTATCGAATTCAAGTTTGCAAGCTGTGTTTCTGTTCATTTTATCTCCTAATCCTAATTGATAACTTCCTGCATCTCCACAAACAAATATTTCTTTATTTCCTAATAAAATAAAAATTGATAGAAATTTATTTTTATTTAAAATAATAAACAAAATAAAAATTAATAAATTATAAAAAATAATTTTTTTTTACTGTTAACAAAAATAGAATGACTATATCCAGTAATGAAAGAAATGTTTTGAAGATTAGTTTTTGAAAAAGAATAATAATTATTGTTATTTCCTAATCCAAGTTGTCCATCTTGATTATTTCCACTCCCATAAACTTCTCCATCTTCTAATGTTGATAATTTTTAATGTTTTTTTTTGTTTATTTTTATTTTTATTTTTATTTTTATTTTATATTTATATTTATTTTTATTTTTTATTTTTTTATTTTTATTTTTTTATTTTTATTTTTTATTTTTATTTGATTTTTTATTTTCTTTTTTTTTTTTTTTGATATTCATTTTTTTATTATCGTATTATTATTTTATCATTCAAAGTTTATTTTTTCTTATGTTTACATAGTAATTTTTTTTTGTTTTTTTTTTACTTGTTAAAATCAAAGTAAAATTTCCACCACAATGAACAGAAGAAATGTTTGGGAAAGATTTTATTGTTTGAATTGGAAATGTATTATTGGTATTTCCAATTCCTAATTGCCCAAAATGATTATTTCCAAAGCATTTCAAAATTGTATTTCCTTTTTCTTCTCCTTTTTTTGGTTTTAATTTTTTTTATTTTCATTTGTTTTTGTTTTATTTTATTTTAGATTCTTTTTTAAAATTTTTAAAAATTTTTTAAAACAATTTTATTTTACGAGTTAAAATGAAAGAATAATAACAGAATCCGCAAGAAATAGAAAGAATATTTGGATCTGTTAATAAAAGACGAGGAACATCTACTAAACCTACGTTTGGTTCAAATCCACATTGTCCATTACTATTATTTCCCATCACCCATACTTCTCCATTTTCTTTTTATATATTTTTTAAATTGCAAAAAATTTTAAGCAATTTTTTTCAAATTTTAATTTTAATTTATGACGACTAAAATTTTTTATTTTCTTTTAAAGTTTATTTTTTAAAAAAAACAAAGCATGCACATATCTTATTGACTTTTAAAATTTATAACATTTCATTAAGATTTTTTATTTTTTTAAAAATTTTGTTTACTTTTTAAAAACAAAGCATGATCATATCCACAAGAAAAAGAAACAACTTTATCAATATTTATTTCTGTAAAACCATTGCTTGATAGACCTAATCCACTCCAAAATCCACTCCAAAATAATTTCCCATCATCTAAAAACATAAAAAATGAAAATTATAAATAAAAAAAAAATAAAACAATAAAAAATAAAAAAATAAAAATTAAATGAATACCTTTTTGGATTAAAGTCAGTTTATTGGAAGCACAAATTTGTACTACATTAGAAGTAATGAAAGTAAACGTTGATAATATTGTTTGATCATTTTTTATTCCCAATTGTCCACTATTATTCAAACCTAAATAAAATTAAATTAAATGAAGAAAAAAATTAAAAATTTATTTTGAAATGATAATACCACATCCATATAAAGTTCCATCACCTAAATAAAATTAAATAAATAAATAAATTAAATTTAATAAAAAAATTACTTTCCAAATAGAATGAACTTTGCTCACCCAACACAATATATTTTATTTTGGGATTATTCATTATTTTTGTTGGTGTTTGTACAATAGTTGTATTTCCTGTTCCACATTGTCCATAACTATTACTTCCAAGTGAATATACATCTCCATTTTCTACATTTAAATTTCAAATAATATTTATATTTTATTTCACTAATTCTTTTATTATAATTTATGAATTACCTTTGTAGAAAATATTGTGTTCAGAAAAACAAGAAGTTGATCTTAGGTTCATTTTTGGGATTCTTTTGTTTAAAAATAAAATTTTGCAAGAATATTTTTTTTTTTTAAATATTGATATCTTATTTTGTGATATGTAATAATTTTATTTTCAAAAAGTTTATAAATTTTTCCTTTTGAAAGGAAAATTATATTTTGATAAACATTTTTTAATTAAAAAAAATCTCTTTTAAATTTAATTTGGAGACTCACTTATTGATCCATTATTTAATAAAATAGGAAAGAAAATGGATTTTTACCTCAAAATAAACACAATTTTTTTTTATTTTAAATTTATTTTGTTAATTTCACTTTTATTTTTTATTTCAAAAGCTTGGTTGAGTATTTAAAAATATTTTTTTTTAAAGCTTGGAACAAAGAAACTTTGGAGAAGATACAGTCCAAAACAGGGCATTGTAAATCATTGTCAAGGCTTAGAATTGCTTTTATCTAAGAGAACATAAATCTTAAGTTTCCTTAATTTGTCACTCTATCCAACAAAATCCAATCAACTGTCAGTTTACTCTCAAAAGCCTCTAAACAGTTTAAAGATGATTATCTTTAATAACAAAACTAAATTTTACTTTTCAACATTTACAAAATTATCTTTTCCTTTAAAGGTGAAACTTTTAAAATTTATTTCAATCTAAAATGATCGACAAATCTATCTATTTAGTAGTCTTTTTTTTATTCAAACTATCAATTTATTTAGGGATCTTCCATTTTTGGAAATACATAGGATATGACAACGAATATGTACCCCACGAAAGGGAGGCTCTTAAGAAAAGACCACACCATGGGCAAGAACCCTCCAAAAAGAAAGTAAAAGCCTGTTATCTCACAAATTATCCCGATGATAGCCCATCTCATTAAAATCATCGAAATCCCCATAAAAAACAAAAAAGATCCTTTTTTTTTATGGAGATTATTAATTTTATTAATTAAAAAAATAAAAAATTTCCTATTTTAAATATAATAATATCGTTGAATAATGACCGATTATTGATTAAAATTAGAATTTATTGTGATTTCTTTAACTTTTTATTTGTTGTATTATTTTATAAGTGTATTTTTGAAAAAGTCAATTCTTCTCAATATCTTGCCACATTTTTAAAATGTGTGATACAAAAACAATGCAAGTCAACGAATTGAATTTATTAAATTTGGTGATACAATCAATCTCTTTGTAAGGTGTATATCTGAAATTTTTTATAGTTTTGAGTATTTATGGATACTTCCTTTTTCAAAGGATATTATAATCGAAAGAGAATCTTATTATATTGAAATATATTTTACCAATTATCTTTTTCTTGCTTGATAAGAAGAAAGGTAATAATTGTCCAAATCCCAAATTCATTACGCATCCTATCAAGAAGAAAAAATTTCCCAATGCCAACAAACTTCCATCAAAAAATAACAATATTCCAAAGATCACAAAGGAAACTCCAAATCCAATAAAGATATATGAAAGATCTTTGATGAATTGTTCATTCATTGAACCCAAATTTTTTTTTATTAAATGTAACAATTATCTCTCTCCATAATTTATGATTGATGAGTAAAATTGTAATTCAGATAATATATTCGTGTTCTAATTCAAAATATAAGATAATGAAGGTAAATAAATTCAGAATTAAGTTAATTTTCTTGTTACTTCAAGATTTTGTTTAAATTTTGGAGGGAAAATCCAAAAGAAAACTTTAAATGGTTTCACTCTCCAGAAAGGATACACGGTTTTATTCAATGAAAATCTGTTTTTATTTTAAAAGATAAAAAAAAAAATTTTGTTTAATTTAAACACATCATAATTAAGCAAAAAAACATCTATTGGATTTGATATAATACTCATCAGTATGGAATTCTTATATTATGGAAATCCATCTTATAAACCCTTCCTATTATTTGCTCCGTACAAAGACAGTTTGACAAAATTGGAAAACACGAAGCATCAAATGAATTTTAATGAAAGATTGAGGAGATATGAGGTCAAAATAGATCTTCCCATGGGCGAATATAGATATAAAATTATCAGTGATGGAAAATCATTCATAGATTATGATAAAGAGGTAAATGATTAGTCTATAAATTGATAATGCTTCCAAATATATTCTCATTTTTAAAATTTCCCCGACATCATCAAGTATTTTCCGTTTTCTAATCAATTGAAATATAAATATATAAAAATACTCTTTCAATTGAAATCTTGAAAACATTCACAAATTCTATATTTCTAAAATCACTCAAAGATATTGAACCCTTAGAACTCATAATATTAAAAGCGTGTCAAAAAATGGTGTCATTTATATGAAAATAATAAAAAACATTTATCATCCTTAAGTGGATTAATTTAAATAATCAATTGAAAACAATGACAAATGAATATTCTTTATGAAAAACATCACACCTTTAATATAATTTTTTTCTTTTAAAGGTGGATGTAGATGATAACAATCATATAGCAAACATTGCAAGATCTAAAATGGAAGAAATGATTCCCAACAAGCTGAACACTCCCCTCAAAAATGAAAACAGCCAAGGAGATAATTTGACCAAGAATTTGAGCTTCAACAAGTCTAGCTATTTCGAGGATTCCTCAGAAAATGAGTTTGAATACGATGATATCAACAGTTCTTTGTCTAATGCCGTCTCTCTTTCTCACATGTCTCCCATGAAAATAAAAGGTAATTTTTTGTTTTTTTTTTCTATCAAAAGTTTCTTAAATAAAAGCAATAATGAATTATAATTAAGATATATTATTTCTTTTCTTTAAATAAATCTTTTTAAAATGTTTTACTAAAAATAATTAATCTTTTTAAATTAATTTACTCAATAATAAAATTCAAAACAATTAATTTATAAATAAAATATAATGAAATTTTTATTTATCAAAACTTTTCGCTAGATGAGGTTTTGGAAGTAGACAACTTCTTAGAAGAGATGTTTCGCAAGGAAAACATAGACTCCAAATCCAAGCCCACCATGAAGAAACTTAAACTGTTCTATGATCTTTTCCAACAAAAAAGCAAAAAGTTAAAGAAATGTGAAGACGACAGGAGAGTGTTGGAGGGAGAGTATTCGAGAGTTTTGGAGCAGCTTCAGAAGGAGAAGGAGAGGACAGAGGAGTTAGAAAAGTTGGTTGGTCCAAATGGTAAGAATACGGGAAAGGATAGCTTTTTTTCAAAGATGTTCACGAGCAGTCAGAGTAGTCCACAAAGTAAAAAAAATAAATATATTTTTAAATTTAATTGAAATTAAAAAAAAATAAATATATTTTTAAAATTTAATTGAAATTAAATAAAAAAATTTGGTAATAAATAAGTAAAGATAATAATTATTTTAATTTTTAAATTCAATTTTTTCTAAATAAAAAAAAAATGTTAAAGTTAAAATATTATAATAAAAATTTGAATTCTAGTAAAAGTAGAGAATAATCCATTGTTGAATAAGGAGATGACACGCATAGTTCACACCATCCACGAAGAATTTGGGGCCTCTCAAGAAAAGCTCAAAGAGGCTCAAAACCAGCTGTTCGAAGAAGAGAAGAAGAACAACCAGCTTAAAAAGGAGATAAAAAATCTCCGCAATGAAATCATGAAGAAAACTCGTTCCTTTGAAAACAACGAGAACAGCATAGTGATAGATCTCAAGAAAAACTTGGATTCTTCTTTGAGGGTTTTGAGTAATCCAAAAATTTTTTTAAAATTTAATTTTAATTTTATTAAATTCATTAATTTTTTTATTTAATGGATTATTAATTTTTTTTTCATTTTTCTAAACTTTTTATTTATTATTTCTATTTCATTTTTCATTTTTTTTCCCAAAGTTTTTATAATTTAATTATTTTAAATTTTTTTTTAAAAAAATAGGTAATTACAAAAAGTTGAAGCAACTTTATGGAAAGAAGATAGGATTATTAGAAAAGGAGAATTATTTCTACCAGAACTTTGTGAGCTTTTGTAAAAATTTTAACGGAGGACAATCAATCGGAGATTGCAAAAGGGTAAACAATTTCAGTCAAAGTAGCGGAAATAGTAGGATTGTCAGTGGGAGGAATAGGATAGGGAGTAGTAGAAGTGTTGATGAGGATAAGAATATTGTTGATGAAGAAAAAAGAGATGAGTCTTTTGAAAATAAAAATAAAAATAAAAATAAAAATAATCAAAATAATATTAATGATAATAAAAAAATGAACGATAAGAAAACTAAAAATGACAACAAAAATGTTGATACAAATAATAAAACTAAAATTCCCATAGTTGTTCCCAAGAAGTATGAGGATGAAGAGGATCTGGACATCGACGACTTTGACTTGAATGATGATGAGGACGACACCATCACCAACAACAAAAATAAAAGCCAAAACTTCTTAAATGAGAGCAAGAAAGAAGACAGTGAGGATAGGACGGAGGGTGATGGATATGATATCGAGGATGAGGACAGTTTTTTGACAAAGTCTCAGAGGAAGAAAAAATCCAAAAAAATCCGAAACAAAGAAAACAACATCAAGTAATTAATATTTTTATTTCAATATTTTTGTTTTTAATGTTTTATTTTTTATTTCAATTTCTTTAAAAAATTTTATATTTTTAATTTTTAATTCTTTAAATTTTTTATTATTTATTTTTTAAATAATTAACAGCAACAAAAAAAAGAAGAAAAATTTATCCATGGAAAACCCAAACAACACCAACAACATCCTTTCTCAACTCCTCGCCAAGATTCACCAAATGGAGATAAATCTAGAAGAACTTGCTGATGCGTCTATTATGGCAAATTTTTTTTTTTTTTTATTTTTATTTCTAATTTTTTATTTTTTATTTGTTATTTTTGATTTTTTAATTCAAATTTTTTATTTTTGATTTTTTATTTGTTATTTTTGATTTTTGATTTTTGATTTTTGATTTTTGATTTTTATTTTTTATTTTTTGTTATTAAATTTTTTTCATTTAGTAAATTTAAATTTTTTTTTAAAAAAAAAAGCTCGATAAACAAATGACAGAAATAAAGAACCCAGACCTCTACAAACTAAAACTTTTCAACAAAATGCTCGTGACAAGTTCGTTGGACGACTACTGGAAGAAGAAGTACCACTCCCTTGAGAACAACTTCAAGAAGCTCGCGCAGGAGAGCGGAAAGAAACTTGTCAAGGTATCTGGGAGAAATAAGTACAATTCTTCTCTGGATCACGTTTCTTTTAATTCAACTCAGAGTGACTCCCTTTCTCCTGAGAATAAGAAGGTATTATTAACATTAATTTATTCATTATTTCATTTTTATTTTCTAAAAAATTTTTTTCTAATTTAATTTTCTAAAACTTATTATTTTTTTATTAAAATTTTTTAATTTCATTTTATTTTTATTTTTTAAATTTCATTTTTTCAAATATTTTTAATTACATTTTTTATAATTATTTTTTTAATCTATTTTTTATTTTTTTAAAATTTTGAAATAATTTTTCAGACTTCTATTTTTCAAACATTCAAAATTTTTTTTTTTCAATTATTTTATTTCCAGTTTTTTTATTTTTTTTTATTTCCACAAATTTTTTTTTTGATTATAATTATTTTCCCAAAAAGAAGAATCTTGACTTTGAGTTGATTTACGATTCAACATACAATAAAGATGTAATACCAGATGATCCCAAAGCGTTCATCTCCAAACATGGAGAAACAGCTTTTGTAAAAAAACTTTTTCGTGCAACCAAACTTAAAAACGATTCTCAAGTCAAAGTAAAAAACAATTTTTTTTATTTATTTATTATTTATTTATTTATTTTTTATTTATTCATTTATTTATTTTTTATTAATTTTATATTATTTTTATATTTTTATTTATAATATTTTTTAATATTTTTATTATTATTTTATTTTCATTTATTTTATTATTAATTTTATATTTTTATTTATTTTTTATTTATTATTATTAATTTTTATTTTTATTATTTTTTTTATTTTTTTATTTTATTTTATTTTTTATATTTTATTTATTTTTTCACAGATCGCTTTGGAAAAGTTAGATCCAAAACTAAGAAACAAAATCTCTATTCAGTTATTGGACATTATTGATAAGAGTAGTGAAGAAGATTCTAACGAGAAAAGCAGTAATTATATTTATATATTTTTTAAAATATTTTATTTTATTCATTATATTTTTGAATTATTTATTAATTTTATTTTTCTTCAGGAGATGTTTCTTCTCAAAATAATGGAAGACACAGTTCAGTTCCTTTGATAACTGGTCTGGGAAAATTTAGATCAACTTCTCCAAGATCAAGATCACCAAGGTTAATAGAATTTTAATAAATTTTATAAAAAATTAAATTGTTTTTTTTAAAAGAGAAACTACATCCCCAAGAGGGTAAAATTTTTGTTTAATAATTTATTTATTTTTTAAATTTTTTTTTTTTTTTTGATAAAAGAAAATCTTCTCCAAGGTAAACTATGAAAATTAAAAAAGATTTGGTTATTTTTAAATTCTAAATAGAAAAATCTCTCCTAGGTAAATAAAATTATTTTAGTTATTTTTTTTTAATTTAAAGTAAAATTAATTTCAAAAAAAGATCATCAAACGAACATCCTTTTTTCAGAGATGTTTCAAAATTAAAAGAAGAAATAAAAGGTTTACACTTACAGAAAACCCACACAAAAGAAGAGTTACAAGAGTTCGTCAAAAGTTCTTTGAAAACCATCCAAAATGCCTCCAAATTTGTCAACAAGTTCAAAGTTAGTTTGGAGAAATGTTATGACATTGAAAGCAAAAAAGAGCACGTTATAGTTTGTCTCATTTTCATTTCTGATTTTTTCCAAGTTTATGAGAAAAACTATCAAAATTTGTCAACAACAGAAAATGATGATTGATTAAATTTAATACAAAAGTTTTTTTTTTTGGAAAAAATTTATTTATTTTTATAATAAAAAATCTTTATTTAAATTAAATTAAAAATTGGTATGTTTTATTCTTCAGCTTCTTCTTCTTCTTCCAACTCATTTGAAGCTTTTTGTGAGTCTCCTCCTAGTTTAAAATCGAGGGCGTTCCACCAGATAGAAAGCAGAGTGCTAGCCACTGCCATAACAAGCCAAGTCATAATTGAAAAAGTTATCAAATTTTTTTCAAGGAGAATCCCTAATTTAAAATAAAAAAATAATTAAAATTTAAAAATAAAAAAATAAAAAAATAAAAAAATTTAAAATAAAAAAATAAAAAAAATAAAAGGTAAAAAAATAAAAATAAAAAAATAAAATAAAAAAAAAAATTTGTTACCCAAAACATAATTTAAAATTAAACCAAATGTATTTATTCCACATCCCATGATTCCAAAAGCCAAACCATATGACTAATGAAAATAAAAATTAATTTAACCAAATAAAATAAAATTTTATTATAATTTTTTTTTACTTCTTCTGGAACCAAAAAAGTGATACATGGCCACAAAGCAGAACTGATCAATGAAAAAGCAATACCAATGAAAGCCATAGCGGTGTAGGCCAAATAATGGTTGGTGGAAATGATGAGGAACATGAATGATAAAGTCAACCCAAAAGATGACGTGATCACTGCATACCCTCTGTATCCTATTTTGTCTAGAATGATACCTAAAACAAAAGAATTTTTTATTTTTTTATTTATAAATTTTTTTTTTATTTTGATTTTTATTTTTTTATTATTATTATTTTTAATTATTTTAATTTTATTTTTTTAAATTTTATTTTTTTTATTTATTCAATTTTTTTTATTTTTTTTTATTTAATTATTTTAATTTTATTTTTTTTACCAGAAACGGGAGACAAAATCAAGGCACAACCACTGATGATGGAAGTGACATTCCCTGCAGTAGTTTGGCTGAAGCCATAATAACTGCTCAGCAGTGTTTGCGAAAAATTCAGAAAACTGTAAATGCAACTATAATACAATGTTGTAATCATCACCACAATCCTAAAAATAAAATTCAAAAATAAAATAAAATAAAAATAAAAATAAAAATAAAAATAAAATAAAAATAAAAATAAAAATAAAAATAAAAAAATTTAATTGAAAATAAAACGATTTAATTGAAAATAAAAAATAAAAAAATAAAAAAATAAAAAAATAAAATAATAAAATAAATAATTTACCAAAAACACAAAGAAAAATTCTTCATTTGTTTGAAAGAATCAGCGATGGCAGAACAAAACTGGCTACACGAAACTACCCCTTCAGGCTCATCCTCTTCCTCATCTCCACCGTCATTAATCGATCTTTTAGGGTAACTCACTCTTTCATTTATTATCAATGCTTTGTCTTCTTCTCCATCTGTCCAAAAAAAACCATAATAAAATTTATATCAAGAAATTTCTATTTTTTTATTTTTTAATTTTTTAATTTTTTAATTTTTTAATTTTTTAATTTTTTAATTTTTTAATTTTTTAATTTTTTATTTTTTAATTATTTAATTATTTATTATTAATTTTATTTTCTAATTTTTCAATTTTAAAATTTATTATTAATTTAATTTTTTAATTTTTTAATTTTTTAATTTTTTAAATTTTTTAATTTTTTAAATTTTTAATTTTAC
>JAMYWO010000494.1:0-22166 GCA_024220525.1 Cochliopodium minus | reverse complement strand
ATCATATACAATTATATACATTTATATACATTTTTCTTCCATATTGTATGTTCCCATTCAGTTTCATTAAGAAAATTTATTTTATTATAGTGATATTTTTATTTAATCAAAAAATTTTCAATTTTGAATATTATTTTTGATCAAAAAAAAATACAAGTACTATAAAATAATCAAAGTTTATAAATTCATTGATTGATTATTATGATCATTTTTATAATGCAAAATGAAATTGAATTTCTTGACATGTTAAATATAATAAGAGGTGAATCTGATTTTGATAAATAATAATTTATTTTTCAATTGAAACTCACCAATATATTTTTTGTTTTCCAAATACTCCTTCCGTCAATTTTTTTGCTTTGCTTAATTCAGCCAATGTTTTCACACATTGGGTCTTCCCCACTACACCATGCAAATTTTGATGCAACATCACCGCATTGAATGGCCGGTTTTGAGCCTTCATATATTCTAATATTGTCTTTTTTGCTGAAATATAAAGTTGATAAATGCGTGATAAAATAAATATAATTCTATTTCTTTCTTACGATCATCCGATGTTTTTACTTTTTTCTTTGCAGCCTTTTTTTTATCTCCTGTTCCTTTTGATGGTGATGCTTTTCTTTTTGCAGGTGCCTTTTTTTTTGGAGCCTCTTCTTTATCTTCTTTCTCATCATCATCTGATGTTGCTTTTTTCTTTGTTGATTTTTTTACTGGGCTTTGTGGTGTGCTTTTTGTTGATCCTGATGATTTAGGCTCCACAAATTCCACTTCTTCTGGAACATAATCCTCTTCCACTGGCAATTCATCTTCTTCTCCTATATCCACTTCCTCTTCTTCATTAGCTTCAACTTCATTTTCTTCTTCCATAAATTTTTTCTTTCTATTGAAGATAATTTATTTTCAATTTTTTTTTATTTATCCTTTATATATTTTTGAAGAAATATTTCAAAATATTAGAATTGTTTTTAGAAATTTTTGAAATTAGAGTAATAGGTTGATCATCTAATTTTCATTTAGTCAAGATCCTAAAAAAAGATTTAAATAATAAATTAATAAGAGAAATCGATCATTGATTAAAAGACTTTAATTTTGATGTGAACAAAAAGTTTGAAAACTAATTTTATATTTGAAATTAAATAACAGAATTTAACAAAATAAAATTTATAAAATAAAAAAAAGGCATCAAAATGAATACTACAAGCGTCGCTACACTCAACATCAAAGTAATTCTATTCGCATAACAAAATAATTCTTTCCATTTTTTTAATAAATTCAAAAGTATAATGAAGATGGGTTTAGATGGATGACATTTCCTCTCGATAAGAAGTAATATTTAAGAAAACGTAATTTTAAGTATAAAAATTTTATTTCATAAATTTCAAGGGGATATGATGGTATACCAAAATTTGAACCAAATATTATTAGAATTGAAATTTAATAAATTTGACAAAATATAGTGATCCAAAATATATGCCAAACAAATTTCATTCAATTTAGGAAAGATAATGTTCTCTTTTTGAGTAATCCGCCAATTTATTTGCCAAATGATGAATCAATAAGAGATTTCATGAATAAATATCAATTGAAAGATAGAGTAAGTAAAATAAAAAAACAAAACAAAAAAATTTTATTTAAAAACTAAAAGGAAATAGTTTATCAAAATTCATATAAATAATTTATTTTTTTGGAAAGGCAACCGTCGAATTGAGAAGAATGCCACAGACAGTATATTTTCATATCTCGGAAGATGGGAATTTGGATCTGAATTCGATGGCAGAAGATAAATATAGGACAAAGATGATAAAGATAGATTTCACAAGACATATAGGGGAGATAATAGGGGAATTGAAAGTTCATCATTTCAAAGAATTTTTGGAAAAAAACATAGAGAAAGACTACGCAATGAAATTGGTGGGATTCCGTGATGATGTGGTACATCAATCATGGCTTAATATCAATCTAAGCCCCACGATACAGAATGTGCGTCCATTGGATTATATAGTGTTGTATCCGATAGGTCTATTGTTGAAGAGAACGATCGAAAATTTGAAGGAGGGGGCAACACATTCGGGATATCTCACCAAATATTCCGTCAAAGAAAACAAAACGACGGGCAAGAAAAAGAGATACTGCATCTTCAAAGATAACTTTATTTTCTATTTTAAAACCGACAAAAATGGGACAGAGCCTTCCGGACTCTTCATGGTAGACTACTACACAATCAAAAGGGGGCAGAACAAAAAACTTTTTGAGCTCACTTTCCAACTTTCCGCGTTGGATACTTTCTTGCCCAAGTCTACTGTTCACACCACTTATGTCCTTGGTGCTAAAGACGAGCAACAAATGGAAAAGTGGAATTTTGAGTGTTTGGCTCATTCTGCTAATGGAATTTCCAACAAAAAAATTGCGATTGCCACTTCTGATTTTGTCTCCACTACTCAGACTATGTTGTCTTTTCAAAAAGGGAATGTCTTGATCGTTTTGTCTGATCGTGACACCAACGGCTCTTATGTTTGTCGTATGGCTGGGAAAGAGGGCTCTGTCAACGAATCTTTGATCACTTTCGATCAGGATTTTGCTCCTCCTCCCGCTTTTGGCCCTAACAAAGAAAAAACACCTGGCAACAACAACATTGTAAGAACTCTTCCTCCTAACCCTCAAAATAACAACAACCAATTTTACACTATCCGTCCTAATAACAACCTGAATAATTTGAACAATGTTCCTCCTCCCATAACCAATAATAACAATATGAATGTCAATGTCCCTCCTCCCATTAATAATTCTAATCCCAACCCTCCTCCTCCTCGTTCTACCAACAATAATAATAACTCAACCAATGTCAATGATCTTTTGAGACGTATCGAGGAGTTGGAGAGGAGATTGAATGAAGAAGTTGAAGAGAGAAGAAAGTTGGAACAATTTATCAAATCAAGACTTGATTATTAATATATTAACTAATAATCACCATTTTACCACCCAATTACTTTTTTTGAATAAAATTTTGATTTTTTAATTTTTTATCATAATTTCTTTTAATTTGAGTGAAGTGTCCAAATTTAACCCCTCGTGAAAAATAATAAAAAAAATTGAATCAAATGGACTACAAAGACAATTTTATATCCTTCAGAAGGGATTCACTCATTGTAGATAAAGAAAATTATGAAAATTACAACTATGAATTCGAATATTTTAGGTAAAAATTTGAATATTTGTTTGTATACCTTTATTTAATCGTTTGATGTCAAATACTCGTAGTTTCTATATCTCAAGAATTTTGTTTGAAAATAAAGAGAATATAATAATGGAAAAAAATCAAATCAAAGCAGAATTGGAAAAGAAAATAGGAATTCATCTTAAAACAGAAAGTAAATTTGAATGGACTTCAAGAGCGGAAAAAGTTTTAGATTCTGGCCTGGAAATATTGGATGGAATTAAAAAAAATGAGAAAATAAACTTCCGATTCAATGAGCCGCTCTATGAAACAGAAGATGAATGTAATTATGAAATCAAATCCGATCAAAAACCAGACAAAGCAATATGTATCATCCCTGCTTTTTATCTTAAAGATAACATATTGACTTATGGGAGATTGAGCGACAAAAAAAATGATTTGGCCAAATTTGACATCAATTTTGAATATATCATACTCAAACAAAAAAATGGATTTTGTATTGCTTGGTAGAAGTCAGTTTTATTGTATAAGATAGCTTTTCATTAAATATTTGTATATTTAAATTTATAACAAGAATTAATCTCCATCCTTTGAATTTGAGGATAATTAAAAAAAAATCGTTATATTCAAATGATAGAAAAGATTTTGGCAACTAAAAAAGATGGAAATAATGAATTATTTTTGATCAAAGAAAAAGATTCTTCTTATTTGCATTGTCGATTTTGGGAATTGGACCAATTGAATGAGATATTCGAAAATGCTGTACGTATATCTTTCAAATATAACCTATTTCCTTCAAAAATATTCATTTATAATCACTAATATTTAATTTATAATCTCCCACATCAGACATTTCATTTGAATAGATATTATGAAAAAGGATTGGATAATCAATATCAAATAGATGAACAGAATGAGATCTATTTCGATCCAAAATTCAAAACATTGGAGAAATTGGTTGATAAAAAGAACGACAGCTATCTGTGCAAATGGCAAAATTTGAATTTCGTGGAATCCACATGGGAAGAAGAATCTTTTTTAAGGGAGAATTATCAAATTGATGAATTGGAACAATTGATAGAAAAATACAATCTAAAGATGGAAGAGAAAAAAAAAGAGATAGTGGATATTAGGTGAAAAAAAATTTTTATGTTTTTTTTTTGAATTTTATTTTTACTTTTATTTCATGTTCATTATTTAATATCTTTTTTAATAAAAAACTATACAAGACCTCAGCCAACATCATTCGAAAAAGATTACAAACCAATTAAATTCAAAAACGATAACAAATTGAAAGATTATCAAGAAGAAAGTAAAAAAAAAAAAAAGCAAAAATTGATAAATTTAAATAAATAAATCAAGGTTTAAGGTGGTTGTCCAAAAGTTGGTACAATAGGTAGTTTTATTATTCTATTCACAATCTCTATTAATTAAAAAAAACAAAAATTCTTCAACAGAAACAATGTGATATTAGCTGGTAAGCATCAAAAACCCCAACAACTTTTTAGAATTTTTTTTTTTAAAAAAAAATTAGACGAAATGGGTCTAGGAAAAACAGTGCAGGCATTGAGTTTTCTACAGTATCTTTACACCGAGCAAAATGTAACAGGACCTTTTTTGGTTGTAGCTCCTTTATCCACCATAGAACAATGGTACAGAGAAACATTAACTTGGACAACTCTCGATTGTTTGGTATCAAAAGATTCACTTTTAACAAGATATTTTTTGTATTGAATCTATCAACATCATCATCCAATAATCAATTAAAAAAAAAATTTTTTTTCATTGTTTGTTTTTATAAAAAGGTTTATCATGGAGAAAAAGAGGATAGAAAGATCATGAGGAAATTTATGTTCATGCGCAAAAGCAGGCTGATCCGCTTTGATCTGATCATCACTTCTTACGAGACTGTTTACAACGAGGATGTTCTTTTCCAAGCAGTCAAGTGGGCGTAAAAATTGTTTTTTGTTTGCAGATTTTTTGAATGATTTTTTTTTCAAGAAATATTGTCATTGATGAAGGCCACAAACTAAAAAATGAAAAAGGAAAATTATTCTTAAGTATGTCCCAAATAACCGCTTTTCATAAACTGATTCTCACAGGAAGTAAAAAGCTATTTTATTTTTATTTAAATTTTTTATTTTTTTAATTACAAATTTAACATTCTTTTTATTTTTTTTTGAAGCTCCAATACAAAATAACATTGGGGAGTTGTGGTCCCTTCTCAATTTTTTACACCCAGAGAGATTTGAAGAAAAGAAGCATTTTCTGGAGGAGTATGGCTCATTGAAAGGCAACCAAGTCGAGAGTCTTCACAAGCTCTTGGAAACATATCTCTTGAGAAGAATCAAAGAAGAGGTTTTTTAAAAATAAAACATTTTAAAAAATTTTTTAAATTGCAATTTGTTAATCAGCTATTTTAAATTTTTCTTTTAAAATTTTCCTTTCTTTTTTGTTAAAGGTCGAAAAAAATTTACCAGGCAAAATAGAAACTCAGATCTTAGTGGAACTCACCCTTCAACAGAAAATCATTTGCAAGGCCATTCTGGACAACAACGCCGAGCTATTAAAGAGTTTCACCAACAAAAAGAAAAACTCTCTCATGAACCTGATGATGCAAGTTAGGAAGGTCTGCAATCATCCATATCTGATCGAGGGAGCGGAAGAAAGCATTTTGAAGGAGTCGGACAACAAGGAGGAACTTTTCAATATGGTCCGCTCTTCTTCTAAGCTCATTTTGTTGGACAAGTTGTTGAAGAAACTTCGTGGAGAGGGTCGCCGTGTTTTGATTTTTTCCCAAATGACCCACATGTTGGATATTTTGGAAGGTAATTAAAAAAAAAAAATTTATTGATTTAATTTTTTTTTTAAAATATAATTTCCAACAAATTTTCTATTTATTTTTTTTTTAATGTTGATTATTTTTTTTTTTTACCTTTTTTTTTGTTTAAAAGATTACCTTTACTTCATGGACTATCCTTGCAGCAGATTGGATGGTTCCACCAAGCGTTTGACAAGACAAAAAACCATAGACACTTTTTCAAATGTCAACATAGACACTTTTGTCTTTTTGTTGAGCACCAGAGCGGGAGGTTTAGGGATCAATTTACAAGTAAAAATAGTATTTTTAAATTTTAATTAAATATTTAAAAATAAAATTTTTGTAGGTTGCAGATACAATCATCATCTATGATAGGTAATTTTTTTTTTTTGCTTTTGATTTTTTTTTATGTATTTAAAAAGTGACTGGAATCCCCAGAACGATCTCCAAGCTTGTGCTAGAAGTCACAGAATTGGACAAAAAAATGTGGTCCAAATATACAGACTATTAACAAAAGGAACATACGTAAAAAAAAAAAAATTCTTGAAATTATTTAATTTAAAGTTTAATTTGTTTCATTTTAAATTATTTCACTTAATTTTATTTATTTTACTTTTTAAATATTATTATTTGTTAAAGGAAGAATACATGATTGAGGTTGCATCTAAGAAACTTGGTTTGGATCACGTTGTTCTTACCCAACAAGTCAGCAAAGAAGGAGAAAGCAAAAAAGGGGCAAAGTTAGACCCCCAAAAAGTGGAGAAGCTTCTAAAGTTTGGCGCTTATTCTCTGTACGAAGATGAAGACAAAAAAGGCGATAAAAACCTGATCAACGAAGATATTGACTCGATTTTGAAACACAGAAGTATTGTCGTGAATCACTCGAACAATAAAGATAACAAAATAGAAAATAAAGAGAATAATGGTAACAACACCAACAACGAAAATAACAATAACAATAACAACGATGATAAAAGTGATGTTGATACTTCTCTTCCTTTTGGAACTTTCAAGAAAACAAATTTTTCTATCGAAAACGCTCCTTCTATTTCCTTGGAGGATGAAAATTTTTGGTTTGAATAAAAAATTGTTTTTATTTTTCCTTTTTAAAAAAACGAAAACATTTTTTTCAAATAAAAAACAGGAACAAGATTTTGATCAAAAACCATACCCCTGAAACCCTTTTGACAATGCTGAAAGGTGCTGATCATAGTGAAACTTTCGATTCGAAGAATTTTATGGAGGGAGTGGGGAAAGTGTACCAGGATCTCAAAGAGAAGCACAAAAACGAGTTCATCTACGAATCCATCGAGAATCAGATCAACACTTTTGCCTTCATCCTCGAGAATGTGTCCAACAACAAAGCTTTTTCATCTGATCAACAAGAAATTGCCAAAGATAAGTTGGATATGTTGAAAAACTCTGATCTTTTTGGAGAGAATTACAAACCGCACTTATATAATTTTCATCTCAATGATAATAAAAATCCTCCTGTCAAAAAAACCCCACCAAAACCAAAACCTAAAAAGAAAAAGGTTGTTCGTTCCAAATCTTCTCACAGCTTCCCCAAAAAGAAGAAAACCCCTTGCATGTATGGAATCTCTTGCTACAGGAAGAACCCCAAGCATTTTGAGGAGTACTCCCATCCGGCTCGGGGATCTCCTCCGTACAATGGGAACCATCCTGATCCAGTTTCATTTGAAAAGTTTCTGGAAAATGATGGTAAATTTTCTTTCCAAATATCAACAAAATCAAATTTATTTTTTTTGGAAGAAATAAATTTATAATGATTTTTTATTTTTTATTTATTTTCATTTTTTTCTTCGTTAAACATTTTTTTTTATATAGATGATGATTTCAATGTGAATCTAAGTCTATCTTCCCTTCCCATTATGCAATCTCATCCAAATGAAAACCCAAGTAATGATATACAAGAGATAATGATAGATGATGAGCATGTTCATCAAACAAATGAGGATCAATCTGGTGTCAACAATATCAAAATTGACACTTTCAACAACAATGGAAATGATGAAGAAAACCATCTCAATCTTCCCATTTGTAAATACGGATCCACATGTTATCGTAAGAATCCAATGCATGTCAATCAATTCTATCACCCAAAATCATTTTCCAACAAAAGAAAATTTGGCGATGAACATCAGAATAAGAATAATTTCTCCAATCAAAATTTAGATATCAGGGAGAATCATGTAATACCATCAAACATCAATAATCTTCCATATAGCGATAATCAACCCATTATTGTTGATTCTCCTAGAAAAAAGAGGATCAAAGAAATCATCGAGAATGATTCAGATGATGGTTCAAGAAATTGAAAGAGATTGAACAAATTTGGAGTGAAACATTTATTGATCAATAAAGTTTTAAATTATCCTCTTCTCAAAATCTATTCAATGTATATCATATTCCATTGTCATTTTATTGACACCATTATGGTTTTTTTTTAAAATTTACAAAAAAATAATTTACAATACCAATACAAAAATTGAAACAAATCCAAAAGTACCGGAAATGAAGGAATACTGATATTTGATTAAATTTGAGATTACTGAAATACGTTTTTGAATGCTGATCTTTATTATATATATTTATAAAAATATTTTGGTGCTAAATTTCAATTATAAATATAAATGAGAAAAATAGAAGATTAGAATTATTCTAAGTGAATCAAAGGATTCTTTATTTTCGATATCTTTTTGAATTTGGAGTTCTTATATAAATATATTTTTATTCTTTTTAGTCGTCAAAAATTGATTCAAGAATGGGAGTTAACCCATTGGGGGAAAATAATTGTTATTTAAGATAATGATTTTCTCATTTTTCTTAAAAAAAAAATTAAAAAACTCTTCATCATTTCAAAAAAAATAATTTGTGAAAAAATAGAAAAAAAAAAAAAAAAAAAATCAGAGTGTAAAAAAGAAGGTAAAAAACAAACTCTCTTAATTATGTTTCATAATAATACAAAGCTTATTTCAAGTTAAATCTTGTTTTTAAATTTGATATTTCAATAATTTTTAATTTTTTATCTAAAATATAAAAATAGATGATGAAAGTATTAGTATTATTTTCTATTTTGATTTGTATTTGCTCATGTGCGACCATCACATGGGTTGGAGGAATGCAAGGAAATAATTTTGCAGTCGCTGCCAACTGGGATACAAACAACGTTCCAGGATCCAATGATATTGCAATAATTGAAAATGGTCAAACAGTTTATTTCAATTCTTCAAATCCTATTACAGTTCAACAACTTACAATAAGTTTATCTTCTGTTTTGGTAATTCAATCTTCCCCTGGAACTTCAACCTTTAATGCAGGAAATTGCTCCATTAACATTGCAACCATTTATGTTGCTTCAGGATGTTCTTTTCTTGTTTCAGGCTATGCAAATATTGATGGGACTGCAACTTTCCAAAATTATGGTACCACACAATTTAACCCAAGATTTCGTCAAGGAACTATAACTAATACTGGTACCCAAAATATTGTCTTCCCTGGTACTTTGCCAACTGTTGTCAATTTTGACACAACCATCCCTGCTACTGGATTCAGTTTCGCAAATGTAGCACATACTTTTTACTGTGAATCTTTGGCTTCTGCTACACTCACATTTAATTACAAAGAAACTGTTGCTGGATGGACCCTTACCAACACCAACAATCCAAATGTAGTTAACTTTGCTTTCCCAAAAGGTGTCTTCCTTAATGGTCCAATTTCTGCTAATGGTGGTCCTTCAACCAATGCTGTTTCTTCTGTCACCTTTGGAGGAACCATCAACGTTGGAGGAACTCAAACTCTCACCATCAATGCTAACCCTTCTTTCGTTGATAGTGTTGGAGTTTATGTTCAACAAACTGGTGGAGCTAAACTTGCATTTCAAGATAAATCTGTAACTTACAATACTCCTGTTTTTGGTGGAAATACTGATATCTCTTTCAGCGCCAGTGGATCAAATAACTTTGCTGTAACTGTCAATGGACAATCTGTTGTCAACACAAATCCTGGTATTACTTACATTGGTTCTTCTTGGACTTTTCAATCTGCCTCATCATTCAGCTACGTTTGGAATGTGACCAATTATAACTTTAACCAAAACTGGACTTTAAATACCGGAATGATTGTCAATTTCCCATCTACCATCTCAAGTGGATTCAATCTTTTGGGAACTTCTTCTATAACCTTTTTTGATGGATTGAACGCTCAAACTTCTTACCTCTTCAACACCACTATAACTAATCTTAAATGTAATCTCCCTGCAAGAACATTTGCATTGACTGGTACTGGCAGCGTTACATTTAACCAAGGATTACAAGTTACTGGATGTACTGTAACCACTACAAATGCTTTCACTATCCAAACTGTTTTGATAACTAATGATCCTGTTTATAACACCACCATTCCTGCAAACACCATTTTCTCGAACAACATGACTTTTACCAATGGTGTTGCTGATACTTTCAAATCTATCACTATTCCTGGTACTTACTCTCTCCAACAAGGAAACTTTTGGACTATTGGAGGAAATGCTAATTTCATTGAAGTTATTACAGGTGCTCTGACCCTCGGTGTCAACTCTACCATCAAACAAGGTCCTGGTGAAGGTATCCTCTCTGTCAATGGAAACATCTCATTCAACACTGGAAGTGAAATTAACTCCAACTTGGGATTCTACAATCAAGTTTATACCTTCACTAATAATGGAAACAGTTTTCTTACCATTGGAAGAATTTTGATCTTGAGAAATTCTTATTTAACAGGTAATGCTGAAATCTATTTTAAAGGTCAAACTGTCGCCCTTAACAATGGACCAAGTTTCATTGATAATCCAAATTTCAGATTCAAAAACGGACTTACAACTTCTTTCAATGATGGTGGTATCAATCCATTAGTTCCTGGAAAGTTGTGGATCAACGGAACCACTACTGGTCAAAGAACAATTGAAGGAGGTGTTTCCAGTGTTACAAATGCTCAAATTATCTTCTCTGATTCTGTTTCATTCAACACTTCTGCAACTGTTACTGGTGGTGGAAGTATGCCAAATGGAGGAGTTGTATTTCTTGCTTCCCTTACTAGACTTGAAAATAATGCAGCTCTAACTTTAAATAGCAACATCTATTTAAACAACACTAATAACTTGTGGTATGGTGCTGGAACTTTTACTGTTTCGAATGGAGCAAATATTATTTTACTTGGAAACTGGAATGCGGCTTCTCAAGGGGTTTCTTCTGCTGTCATGTTTGGAACTAGTGTAACTTTGACTGCTTCCGCTTCTGCGACTCTTGGACAAAATATTTTTCTCGATAATACTGGAACCATAAATACTGCTGATGTTGATGGAAACTCAAATGTTGCATCTACTACCCTCACCTTTGAAGGAAATAGAAGATTTTCAAGTTTGACTTTTGGAGCCAATCTTGTTGTTCAAGGAAATTTGACTATAAACTCTGGAGTAACATACACACCACCTGGTACCTTAACTGTAGGAGGAAATCAACTAAGCTTATTAAATTCTCCTACTTTCAGCAATACTCTTATTTTCTCCCAAGCAACTACCATTATCGCTCCTGCTGCAGCTCAAAGTTTAACTCTTAATGAAAACTCTGCATTTAATCTCTTTACTCAAACACTTCCTGTTCTGAATATTGTTTCACCTGCTACATTGATTCTTGCAAGAGCTACTAGTAACTTTGTTGTAACTACAAATGGAGCAATTTCTGGATCTGGTTCATTGATAACCAATGGTGTTACTCTTTCATCTTCTGCTGCCACTCCTATCACAACTGCCAGCCAACAATATCAAACCACAACTTTTACTGGAGTTGGATTTACTTTGACCCCAACCAATAACTTGATCACATTTATTCAAACTATTATTTCCTTTACTACCACCACAGTTAATGCAGCATTCATCCAAGGATCTGGCGCAGGAGAAACTATTTCAGGATTAACTTTCACCAACAATCCTCTTACATTTGGAGGATCATCCGGATTTCAATTCAACGATGTTAGAACTATATCTGCCAACTGGATTGCAAACTCTAACCTTATTTTTAACAATGATGTTATTTTGACTAATTCTGGTTCTTTTTCAGGAGCTTCTACCTTAAGTTTCTATACTTCTTTGACCCTCGGAGCAAATCTTCAAATCTCAACCAATCCTGTCGTTTTTGGTTCTGGTGCTTTGAATAATTTTGTCATTATTGCAGGAACTGGATTTACCTTGACTTTAACTAATCGTGATACCACTGTTGTTACTAGAGTTGCTTCTGGAGGTGCTTCAATTGTTTCTACCTCTCCTTCTGGTTATCTCGCTAGAATTAACGGTGCAGCTAATGCCGTCATTCCACCTGAATGGACATGGTCCAACACTGTGATTTTAGGTCAACTCAATGTTACTGGAGCACGTGTTGTGAATTTCCCTATTGTAATTAGGGATGGTGTAACTACTATTTTCACTGAAGGCCTTACTTTTCAAAATACAGGTATTTTGACTTATGAGAACACAGCAAGTTCATCAACTGTTAGAATTGAAGGATCCTTGACCACAAATAATAATGCTGTTCTCCCCAATCAAATTGATGTAATCGTATCTGGACCATCCTTTGCTTTTCTTGGAACAAATGTTCTTCAACTTAATGGTACATTTACTTGTCAAACCAGAATTTCATTCAATACCTCTGTTACTTTTGGTTATGCTGGCACTTCCAACAATATTAATATCGAAGATAATTGTTTCTTTTTGAACTCTGCAACTACTTTGACCATCAACAGACCTACCGTTCAAATTAATTCTAATAATAATTTAGCTCTATTCGCTGAAAACCCTATCGTTTTCGGATTACTTCCTGGTCAATCTACTTCTCTCACTAGTAGTGGTTCAACTACCTTTTTGTGGAAAGGAAACTTTGTTATTGCTGGAACTCAATTTACAATGGGAGGAACCCATTTTCTTGGAGCTATTTCTATCACTACTCAACAAAATGCTACTTTGAATGGGCTCAACCCAAATTCCACTTTAACTTTTATTTCCCAAACTACCCCATCTTGGGTTGAACCTGAAGTTACTTTCGCAAACAATCTTGTTCAAGTAATAACTTTGAATGGTCCTATCAGATTAGTAAACCCTACTCTTGGAGTTGGTGCTAATTTCATTGGTACTGGTTCTAACAGAGTTGCTTTTGTCAATGGACTTAGTTTGTCCGCATCTACCACCTATAATTTTGGAGCTCCTGTACAATTTTTTGTCACCAATCCTTCAACTACTTTTACACTTGGTCTTTCATCTAGTTCTCTCATTTTGAACAGTTTACCTTCTACATTCAACAGATTTGGGTTTGGACCTGCTAGTTTTTCTGTCACTGGTTCTGGAACTCTCAGAACTTTATATACTGGATCTCTGACAACTGGGGACATTACTTTGGCTGGTACTGTCACACTCCGTTTATCTTCTGGATCTTTGACTGCTGGTACTCTCAGAGTTCCTTCAACTGCTACTTTGTGGGTTGATACTGCTACTTTGACTACCACCAATTTGATCTTTACTACTACTGGATCTCTCCCTTCACAAAACTCTAATTTCCAATTTACCATTTCTTCAACAAACCCTACTGCAGTCAATTCTAATTATACCTTCTATGCTGGTTTTGCTACCGTTAATGTCGTAAACTTTAACTGGAATGGAGATGCTTTTACTGCAATCAACTCTAATACTGCTAACTCTCAAAATGGAGTCGGATCAAGCGGATTATTTAATTCACTCACTGCTTCTCCTGGATATACTCCTACTCAAACTAGACAAAACAACAACATGAGAATCTCTGCTACACTAAATCCTACCATTTCCCCATCCCCAACTCAATCTAATGGACCTTCTCCTGCAGTCAGCTCATCTCCTGTTGTATTCTTCAATTTTGCACTCTTTATTATTTTGATCGTTTCTTTTCTTTAAATTTTTTTGAATATAAATATTACATAAATAAAAACACTTTAAAAAATAAAAAATCATTTTCAAAAATTATTTGACTATATCCATCATCTTATCTCTTTAATATTTGATCATTTGAACTCAATAATAACCATTAGATAAGTAATATACATGAAAATAAATATACAGATAATTTGAGGTTATTGTATACATCTCTAATATTTATTAAAATTAAATTGAGCTTTACTCAAGGTTTCAAATTATTCCCAATTTTTTAATTTTTTTACAAAGCCTTATGAATTAAATTTTTTGAAAAATAAATAAAATTGAAATGTCTTGGTCACAAGGATCTTTACAAAGTCAAATAGAACATCTCCAATTGAAATATACAGGAACGGGACACCCTGATATCTCCAAACAGTAAATGATTTTTATTCAATTGAATATAAAAATTAATTGCTAATTTTTCATATTAATTTTTATATTAACATATAAAGTGAATGGCTCGTAAATCAACACAGAGATACATATTCTTCATTTATTGGACATTCATCTATCATTGATTATTTTTCGGTTGCCCAAAATGAATCAATTGGAAGATTAAAATATCAATATTTGACAAAATCTATTGCTCCATGTGGCCCACCTCCAAAGGAGAACATCAATTTCTTATTGAAAGATGTAATAAAGAAGAGGAAAAGGCTTGATGATCAAAAAGAAGAGATGGAAGATAATTAATTGTAAACAAATCAAATTGGAAAATTAAATATTTTGATCATATGATCATTGATTTTGATGAAAAAATGAAATAAATTTTTTGGATTTTAAAATGCAATAGTTCGTTTTTCTCAATATAAAAGATCAAATGATATAAAGAGATATATTAAATGTGTTGTTACAAAATAGTTTGAATTTTTTTTAATTGCGATCACAACAAAATTTCGGGGTGATTTGGATGAATCAAACAAAGGAATCAACTTTGAATGAAATCCTTTCTCAGCAAAATAGACGATCCTATCGCAAAGGACCAAACTCTCGAAAATAGGGGCGAGGGTAGCTTTGAGGATCCAAAAAGCCATCACTTTTTTGTAGTCATCCTTGTGTTGGTTTTCAACGTTCAGCAAGTCTTCCGAAGTGATCTGAGAGATTTTGTTGAGAAGATCTTCAGAGGGATCGTAGATCTTTTTGAGGGCTTCGGTGGAGTAATCCAAGAAAGAAGTCAACTTGCTTCCGGGGATATTTTTAACTGCAATTTTGTCAGCAATTTCTCTACCAAATTTGTTGACCTATTTTAAAATTAATCATCAAAAATTTCATAATTATTTTTTACACAATTATTTTTCAAATAATAAAAACAAAGTGATGAAAATTCTTTATTTTTACCAAGACTTTTTGCAACAAAGATCTGTAGAAATGTTTTTTGAAGACAAGATCAACATTTTTTTGGATGGGGTACTGATCAACAGATTGGCAAGCAGTTTGCAGGGCATTCGAGCCAAGGTGGTAGGATTTTTCAGATTGACAATAATTAGAAAAAGGGAAAGAGTATTTCTTTTCGGAATCGTTTTCAACATCATTTTCATTGTCACTCTCATTTCCACATTGATTTTTCTTCAAAGGATCATTGAGAGCGGAGATTTTGTGATAACAACATCCGACGCCAACAAATGCTTTGATCGTTTCAAAGTTGTTCGCCATCTTCATTGAAGATGTGCTCAAATCTCCGCAAGAGTGCAAGGAAGTAATCAGCACGTCTTTGCTCTTATTGTTTATGTGGGGGAAGATCATTTCTTTGAATTCGTTCTCTGATATTTGGGGAGAAATAAATTTGGTGACAATACTTAGCTCTTTTTCTTTTTTTTTGTTTTTAAAAATATAATTATTGTTGTCATTTTTCTTATTTATCTCATTCTTCTTGTCATCTTTGTTTTCATTGTTTTTTGTATTTTTTTTTATTTCTTTTTCCGTCTTTTTTGTTATGTACTGTTTTCTTTTTTCTGCGTTTTCAGAGTGAAAGGCCGAAGAATCTTTCAAATAATGTCAAAGCAGAAATTATTTTTTTTTTCCAAATGAAATGATATGGAAAACCATACCTATTGATATAACCTCCAAATCACAAAGAAAATGTAAACATTGTGATAAATATCCCTTTCCAGCTCCAATATCTATAATTTAAAGATTGATTTCTTAATATTTTCTCCATTTTTTTTCTTTCCTTACCAATCACTGTTTCGATTCCAATTTTCTTAGTTATTTCTAAAATCAATGAACTCAACAATGAGCATTCATGAATTTTCTGTTCAATTGATCAAGAAGAATAAAATGATTGAATAAAGGATTGATAGATCAATTACCTTTGGGCACATCCCTTTCTTTAATTGATTTGATAATTTCATTTCAGGTATATTCTTCACCAATTTTCGATCCAAACATAGATGATTGGATGTTTGGATGAAATATCTCAATGATTCAGGCAATTTATCCAAATCTACTTTTCCTATTGGCAATGATGACAATTCCATTTCTGATAAAGATAATAATGAATCTTTCCACTCACCAGGTTGATTTTTATTCCAATAATCATCCTTTGTGGTGTATTAAAGAATATTCACGTTTAAAAAAGAGTTTACCACAAAGAAATTGATGGATTTGAGATTAACCAGAGATTGATATTTCTGGATAAAATTATACAATTCATCTATCCTTTGTATATAGATTGATTTGGCTGTTTCTGGAGAATCAAGGTCACTCAAAATATCAAAATTTTTCTTTTCCATTTCTTTTTTTTTTTTTTCAACAGTAATTGAACAAAAATACGAGAATCTTTTGAGTGAATTATTCTTTCTAGTTTATCTTTTTTTCATTTTGATTCATTTTGATTTGAATTAATATTTTTAATTTTTTAACACTGATTAAAGAAAAAATAGAAAGGTGTTCTTTTTTTTAAAACAATTTTTTTAAATTAAATTAGTTAATTTCTTTGTCATTTTTATCGTCAAGTGATTCCCCGTGGATCACTTTCAAGAAACCCTCTGCAAGTTTTTTTCCTCCCTTTGAAAAAGAATTGATTTTTAAAAAAACAACTTTTAAAGAAATCAATGAATTTTTTACTTTATTTGAAGGTTCAACTCTTTGTATATAATCCGTAGTGTCTTTACCATCAAGAACCTTGAACATGGGGAAAGGGACAACTGAAAAAATAATTTAATTTAAAAAAATAAAAAAATAAAAAATTTAGAAAAAATCATTTAAAATGGAAAATAAAAAAAATGTAAATTAAAAAAAAATTTACTTTGAGTGCCAGTAACTTCAACTTTGCAAGTTCCCAATTTGTAGATTGCATTGATGAGGTGTTGAAGCTTATTTGGATAAGAATTGTAACCCAGTAAACCGAGCGTTGTGTCAGCCCAAGACCCTTTAAAAAAAATTAAAAAATTATTGAAAATAAATAAAAGTGAGGATATTATTCAACCTGTTTTCTTTTCATCTGGATTGTAAATCATGCACAAAAGAATTTTTTCGGGTCTTATGTTGGAGGTGAGGTTGTCTAAATACCTCGCCGCGTCTACTTTGAACATGTTCAAGAAGTGCCTGATTCCAAAAGCAGAGTTGGGCCTGGAAATCGAAAAAATTAAAAATAAAATAATAAAAAATGAAATAGAAAATGAATTTAAACATATTTCGAAATGAAAAAAAATAATCATGAAATTAAAATAATCTCTCTTTTTTATAAAATTAATAATATAACAATTCAATTCTTTTTTCACCTGTTAATAATAGTGCTTTCCATTGTAAATTTCATCAAAAGTAACATATTCCAAATAGTTTTAAATGTGGGCTTGTCAAAAAATGGGATTAAAGGTCAAAAAAAAATAAGAAATAAAATAAAAAAAAATGTGAAAACAATTTTTTACTTTTAAAGCTATGTCATTTCCACCTACAGAAACTATTAAAATGTCGTTTTCTTTTATGTTGTCTCTTATGAACACATCATGAGGGAGCAACACATCGTTGGCTCTTTCCCCTAAGGTGGACTCTTCTATTGAACAATTCAACGTTACGTATTCACTGTTTTCGACTTGATCATTTAAGTGGTATGCTACATCGGGTATCTAAAAAAAAAAAAATTTAATTTTAAATTTTCAAGCGAAAAAAAAAAAATGTATTTTTGGGATTTTATGTACCATTCCTGGTGTTGTTAATATAGATTCATATCCATTGATCGCATTTTTATACCCATCACTGAGCCAATATTTATTGTCGAGGGATGAATCTCCAGCTATTATAATAAATTCATTTAAAAATTAAATTATCTCATCAAGAGGATATGTATTACCCAAATAAATGAATTTTTGTCTTGGATTTCTCTGGATGAAATATTCACGCAATATTTTAAGATGTTCTTCAGAATGTTAATATTTTTGTTGAAATATTTGTTTTCAATTCAATTTTACCAATCTTATGACCTATGTTTTTGAACGTTTATTTTATGAATATTGATAAATCAAACTATAAATAAATATACCTTTGTATTCTGCGTAAAATTCTTCTGTATCAATCTTTTTTTCCATTATATTGCCAAATTTTTTTTTTTGAAAAATATAATAATTGACAACAAAAAGGCTGATATGAATCGACTTGTTTATTCTCTTGAAATTTTTGTACATTCAATTTGAACAGTTTGAGGGATTTTTTTTTTTTGTTTTATCTTGATATGACATTGAAACTTTTGAAACAAAATTTTGCTTTCTTCAAAGAATCTCAAAAAAAAAAAAAAAATGGAGATAATCAAATCAAAGATTGACACTAGAAATTATAAGCACATAACCCTCAATAATAAATTGGATGTACTTTTGATATCCGATCCTGGTAAAATATTTATAAAAAATTTTTTTAAATCAAGAACCTTATTAATTCCAATAGAGACTGATAAATCTGCAGCTGCCATGGATTGCAGAGTAGGACATTTTTCAGATCCATTAGAACTTGCAGGTAAGATCTGATTAATGAAACTATAACTCTGTTTATCATATTAATTAGGATTGGCTCACTTTTTGGAGCACATGTTGTTTTTGGGAACTGAAAAATATCCAGATGAGAATTCATATTCAGACTGTAAGACAAATATATGAATTATAATTCAATTAATTGACAAACAACACTAATATTCTTTCTCAGATGTAAAATTAAAGGATTTATTGATAAAATTTTTTGAATTTTTATTATTAGCTCAACAAACATGGTATATACCTTACAAAAAAAAAAAATATTTCACCAAATAATACTTTTGAAATTATTGTGATAAATTAGGAGGATCATCCAATGCATTTACTGATAGCGAGAATACAAATTATTATTTCAATGTCAATCATGAGTAAGATAGATTCCCTATTTTTGATTTTATAAATTCGTTTAACGAAAACGTTAAATCTAAAGTTCACTCGAAGAAGCCTTGGACAGATTCGCTCAATTTTTCATGTAAGTTTTAAACCTCAAACAACCATCCTTTTTAACTTTATTTTTTGTTCAAATTTAGTGCTCCATTATTCACAGAATCTGCTACCGAAAGAGAAATGAAGGCAGTGGACAGTGAGAACTCTAAAAACTTGCAAAATGGTAATTTTTTTTAATTATTTTTCTTCAAAAGTGTAGCTTTTTTAGTATTATTTTTGATCATTATAAAATAATTTTATTTCATTTTATTATTAAACCTATTTCAATTTATTTCGTTTTATTTTTATTTTATTTTGTTTTATTTCCCTTAATTTTACATGAAATACTTTTTTTTAAAAAATATTAAAAGACTATTGGAGAGGATTGCAATTAAAAAGATCAACATCCAATCCCAACCACGTTTACAACAAATTTGGAACAGGAAATCTCGACACCCTTTCCAAAGGACCTAAAGAAAAAGGCTTGGACGTAAGAAAAGCATTGATCGATTTTCACGACAAGTACTACAGTGCCAACAAAATGAAACTTGCGGTCATAGGGAGAGAAAGTTTGGAGACATTGGAGAAATGGGCCACCGAAAAGTTTTCTTCCATCAAAAACAAAAACTTGGAGGAGGTCGTTGATGAGTCACTTCCTTACAGTGAAAAAGAGCTCAAACAAGTGTTTTATACTGGTAAATTTTTTTTCGATTAACAAATTAAAACAGGAAATATTTTTGATTTATAATTTCTTGTATTAATAAATTTATTCTCAAACTGATAGTTAACAAATAATAAAAAAAATTTGGCATTAATATTAAAAAATTTGTTTATTTACAATTTGTTCTATTTTAAAAATTTTCATCAAAATTTTTTTATTTCAAAAAAAGTTCCTGTACAAGACAATAGACAAATTTGTTTTGCTTTTCAAATGCCATCCCAATATAAGTATAACAAAGAAAAGCCTGCCAAGATTTTGTCTCACCTTGTTGGACACGAGGCCGAGGGATCCATCCTTTACAACTTGAAGGAGAGAGGTCTTGGAACTGAATTGATGGCTGGTCCTACCCACACTTCTTCTGGATTCACTGTATTTGAAATCATTGTAGATCTTACTGAAGAAGGTAAAATTTTGCTTTTTTTTTTTTGCTTATTTTAAATTCTTAAATGTATATACCTATGAATGATATTATCTTGGGTGAAAATAAATAATGAACAACAAAAATAATTTTTCAATATTTTAATTTTTTGCTATGAAAAATAAACTAAACAATATTTTAATTGAGAAATTGAATCCAATTTCAATTCTAATAAATTATTTAAATTTTTGAATATTTCAAATATTTTGATATTTATTAAAAAAAGGTCTCGAGAAACCATGGGAAGTTGCATCTGTTGTTTTTAGCTACTTCGACTTGTTGAGAGAAAAGGGTGTCGAAGAATGGATCTTCAACGAAATTAAAGAAGTGGAGAAGCTCTCCTTCGACTTCAAGGACAAGGAACAACCTGACGACTATGTCTGCGTCCTCGCTTCTCAAATGCAAAGACACCCTGCCAATCTCGTTTTGTTTGGCGAGTACCTCTACGAGGTTTACGACACCAAACTCTTGAACAACTTTATCTCTTATCTTTCTCCTGATAACGTCAACATTTATCTTATTTCTCAATCTTACGAGAACGTTGTTGACAAAACTGAAAAGTGGTATTTGAGGTAAAAATTTTCTTCACATTTTTATTTTATTTTTTATTTTATATTTTATTTTTATTTTTTATTATTTATTTTTATTTTTATTTTTATTTTTATTTTTTTATTTTATCTCATCTTATTTTATTCATTTTTTTCATCTTCAATTTTGTTAAATTTAAAACATTTATTTTTTTTTTTATTCTTTTTTGTTAAAAATTTTATTTTTTTCAATATTTTTTTGACAATGTCTTTTAATTTGATTTTAAATCAAAATTAGTTTAATCTCATAATTTTTATCTTGTTTGAACTTATCTAGTCAATACAAGCAAATTTCTCTGCCACAAGAAGTTTACACCTCATTGAAAAACCCCAAAAGAAGCACAACGAGTTGGTCCTGCTCTCACTACCCTTCTCCCAACATCTTCATCCCCAAGAACTTTAAATCAAACCCTGCAACAACAAGTCTGAGTTCCTGTCAAAATTGTGAGAATACCTATCAGAGTCTGGCATAAGCAAGACTATACATTTAACCAACCTAAGGGTTCTAAATTTTTTTTTTTTTTTTTTTTTTGAAATTTTTATTTTATTTATTTTGTTTATTTTGTTTTTATTTTGTTTATTTTGTTTATTTTTTTTTTTTTGGAAATTCTTTATTTTATTTTTTGGAAATTTTTATTTTATTTTTATTTTTATTTTTTCATTTATTTTTTATATTTATTTTTTATTTTTGTAGATTTTATAGATTTTATTTTTATTTTTTATTCATATTTTTATTTTATTTATTAACTGATTTTAAAGTATAAAAAAATTAAAAGTTTCTTAAATTAAAAGGTGATCCATTTTTGATCTGCATCATCAGTGGGATACGCAGACCCCAAAGCGCCGTGAAAAGCCACTCTTCACCGAGGTGCTCGCCGACAAACTCAACGAGTTCACCTACAACGCCAAGATGACCAGGCAGCTTCAACGTCTACACAACACCATCAAGGGCATCGTCCTCGAAGTTAATTACAACGACAAGCTTTTTCTCCTCTTGCAGAAGATTTTGGAGGAGGCCAGACACTTGAAGGTTGACAAGTCTAGGTTTGAGTTGTTGAGGGAGA
>JAMYWO010000493.1:3840-22173 GCA_024220525.1 Cochliopodium minus | reverse complement strand
TTTTTATTTAAAAGAATGCAATTGCAAGTGGGAAGAGAATATAAGAACGCATTGGACTGCATTGTAAAAACTTACAGGAACGAAGGAATCAGAGCCTTTTACAAAGGTAATTTAAAAAATAAAAAATAATAAAAAATAATAATAAAAAAAAAATTAATAAAAAATTAAAAAATAATAACATTTATAAAAAAAATTTGCAATTAAAAAAAAATAACAAAAAAAATTTTAAAATAAAAAAGGAATGACTGCAAGTTATGTTGGAATTTCGTAACTATTTTTTTTATTTTTTTATTTTTTTTATTTATTTTTCTCAATACATTTTTTAAAATGTTAGTGAGAGTTCATTGCAATTTGTTTTGTACGAGGAGATGAAGGCGTGGGCCATAAAATACAAAAATGGAGAAACTCCATCTTCCCTTGAATATTTTCTGTTAGCCAGTGTTGCAAAGTTGGTTGCAAGTGCGGGTAAAAAAAAAATATTTTTTTTTGAGAATTATTTTATTTATTAATCTTTTTTTTGAGATTTTTTTTTTATTTTTTACATTTTTTACTGTTAATTTATTTTTTATTTTATTTTTATTTTTTTTAGCTACTTATCCTCATGAAGTCGTCAGAACAAGACTCAGAGAACAAAAGAATGTAGGAGATAAGGGTTACAAAGGCTTTTTGGATTGTTTGCTAAAAGTATACAGAGAAGAAGGAAGATTGGGAATTTATGGAGGAGTAAAAAAAAAACTTTTAAATTCTTTTTTATTTCTTGTTTTTAAACAAACAAATTTTAGATGGCGCCACATTTGGTCAGAGTGGGTAAATAATTTTTCTTTTTTTTTTTTTTTTTGATTTTTTAATTTTTTTAAAAATTAGTTCCCAACGCCGCAGTCATTTTCTTGATTTATGAGCTTACCATTGATTTCTTCAAGAAAAATGAGATCCGTTTCTTCTAAAAAAAGAAAGTGGCAAAATAGGAAACAAAAAGATGAAATTTGAAAGATTTATATTTAATAAAATTTTTATTTATACAAAGTATCTTCTATTACACTTCAAATAAAAATTGACAATCATTATAAAAGTTAAAAGATTTCAATTAAACAATAGTTTTGAATTTTTTTAAAATAAAAATATTATTTAATAATTTAAAGTTCATCTTTTGCATCAGTAGCAGGCTCTTCAGTTTTCTTTGCAGCCTCTTCTTGTTCTCTTTGTTTTCTTTCTTCTTCTAATTTCTTTCTTTGTTCCTCATCTTCTTTAGCCTTGGTATCCTTTTGAGTTTGTTGTTTCTTAAGGATTTCAGCAGCTCTTTCTTGAGCAACGGATTCATCATTGGTGATCAAGATGTTATCATAAGTGGAACCAGATTTAACTTGCCAGATTTCAATACCAACAGCAGAGAGCTTATCAAATGCATAGATACTGTTATCCAATTGGTATTCAGGGTTATCAATTTGAGGGTGTACCCAAGGTCCTTTATATGCAGGGTTATCGATTTGTCTTGCTTTCCATTCTCCCTTATATTCAGGATTATCAATGGTAGGTGCAGTCCTAAAGAAATATTGAATCAATATTATATAATTTTATTTTTGGAATTGATAATGATTTTTTTTTTTTATTTATTCATTTTCATTGAATTTTTATATTAAAATTGATTTGTGTTGAAATATTATTATTTTTTTTTTTTTTTTTACCATTCTCCATCAAGATCATCATCCCAATCTTCAGGTTTCTTTGCTTCAGGATCTGCAATGGTTGCAGGAATGGAATCCCATCCTTCTGGTTTAACATCTTCTGGATCAACCATCTTTGGTGAATCAACCCAATCACTTGGTTTAGATTGTGCAGGATCGTTGATTTGTTTTGGTGGTAAGAAATCAAAGTCATCAATCAAGTTTCCAGCTCTCTTTTCAACATTATCAATCAAAACACGAAAAGTTTGATCTGGTTTAAGGATCAAAGTATATACGTGGGAGAAGGTATCAGTTTCAGCTGGAATATCACTTCTGATCAAATGGTTCTTTCCCTTGTAGTTAATAATAAAGTGGGTTCTCTTGGATCCTATTATGATTGAACAAATAATAAATTAATATAAACATGAAGAAAGAAAAAATTAATATATTTTAATATTTGAGAAAGAAAATAGAAAGGAAAAAGATATTTTTGTGTTCAAATTGATTTATAAAAATTAATATCTTTGAAATAATTTCAATTCAAAATGAAAAAAAATTAAAAGTTTGCTTACCTCCACAAATATCAGGTCCAAACATGATAGCATATGGGGTATCTCCATTGAATTGTTTTGCATCAAATCCAGAAGGCAAGATTTTCAAATAACCTCCACCACAATCCAAATTTTGAGCATGTCTAGATTCATATTGGAATACTAATGTATCATCTCTGTTGGAGAATTCATCGAATGAATCAGTATATTGATAAAATCTTGCATCTTCACTAGTTTTGATTCCATCATCAGAGAGAACCAATTTACCATTATCAGATCTGGATTGAGAAGCAACCCATCTGCTTTCCCAGTTGGAGTCAAAGGATTCTTCATAGAAGATCTTTCCCATGGAGATTCCAAAGAACATTACCAATGCGAATACTAAAAATTTATTCATTTATAGATACTTTACAAAGGAATTTATATAAATAAAGTGATTTTTTTTATTTATTATTTTAATATTTTGTTTGAGATTTATAAAAAAAAAATAAATAAATTAATATAAATTTTTTTAAATGATGACTCATTTCTGAAAAAAAGAAAGAAGAAAAAAATTGGGTTGAATCACTTTCAATTTTTACTCATTTGCTCATCTATATCATCAAATATTTTTAGCTGATTATTTGTTTCAATTGAAAAAATCAAATATTATTCACACCAGATAAACCCCAATTTCTAATTTATAATGATTGTGAAGAATATATTTTGGATGGTACTTTCAATTTGCTTGAATATAAAATATTCAAAATTAAAATTTATATTTTCAATCAAATTTCGTTAATACATTCACTACATCTTGATTTTAAATTCTAATTTTCTATTAATCACCTATATGATTAATATCCAATTGGGATAATCACATTTATTTCGAAATTGGATATTTTGCTTTAAAAAGATTCTTCATTGGATAAAATGATTCAAAAATTCCTTAGAATATTCTTTTTTTTTGATAGATATAAAAAATAAAAAATGAAAGAATATTTGTTGATCGTGATTTCATTTCTATTTATCATCCAAATCAATGCTCAATCATTTCCATCCACAGTTGGTTATAAAGTGGCGAATATAACATCATATACTAAGGTGGCCACATCCAATCAAACCACACTATATAATATTCAATTGAACAGCACATATGATCCCGTAATACAATTGATAGAAGTAAGAGGGTCAACAAGGTATCAAATGGGTATAAAATTTTTCCTTTCGAAAAAAATTCGTTTTCATTATTTAAATTGCTTAAGGATTCGATTATGCAACCTTATTGGGCAAAGATATCATCCAAATCGCAACCAGCTTGTTCAATTCTCTCCTCACAGATAAAATAGAATTGGATGCACTCTATTTTTTCTTGGGTAAAAAAAAAAATATATTCATTAATTTAAAGTCTCATGATAAGGTTTTGATTAAATATTCAACCTCTTTTCATGGTCAACTTGGTTTTTTTTTAAAAATTTAGATATTAATTCCAGTCAATATAAAATAAAATAAAATTATTTTGATAATTTCAAAAAAAATAACAAATCTTGAAATTTCTAAACATGAAATTTTTTGGATCTGTTTATTTAGGATTTCAAGAATATGGATTAATATATTTAATATTTTTTGCTGATGCTCATTGTGCCTTGTTTAATATTTCTTTATTGTAAAGAGAAATATTATATTTATTTTATGCTTTTTATTTTGATGTGACTCTTGGTTTACTGTTTGCTTTAAAAAAAATTTTGATTTTTTTTTTCATAATTGTTTTTGAATTTTTAAGATTTATTTAATGAAATTTTTGTTAATTTCTGATTTATAAATTATTTTTGTTTTAATTTACAATTTTTTATTTTAATTCAATTTTTTAATTTATTTTTATTTTATTTTATTTTATTATTTATTTATTTTTTATTTTTAGATTGGCAATGGAACTGGTTTTTGTCAAGAGATGTACCAAAGGAGTATTTGGAGGAAATATCCGGAATCAAAGCTTCTTCGGACATACAAAAGATAGGAGAGATAGACAAATTTGTGACACGCATCATCGTTGTTGCAAACTTTCCTGGGACCATCTCTGGTAAAAATGATTTTTTCAATAAAAAATAAAGAAGTGAAAACAAATGAACAAAAAAAAAAATTTTTTTAAAAAATTTAATTAAAAATTTAATTAAAAATAAAACAAAGATAAAACAAAAATAAAACGAAAATCAAAATTAATTATTTTTGATTAAAAAATTCAAATAAATAAATTGTGTAAAAATATATAAAATTAAATATTTAAAATGATTTTTTAAATCAAAAATAATAAAGTGGAAAATAAAAATAAAATTAAAACAATTTTTTTTATAAAAACTTTAAAATTTCATCGTTTTTTTATATTTTTTTAAAAGATTTGAAATATGTTTTGGAAAACGAATTGGGAGGAAAAGAAGAGATGATTTTCACTTCAATCCAATCCACATTGAGCAAGAAACAAAGAAGGGAACTTATCAAATTCATCAAGACTGAAAAGTTCCGCACAATGATTGAAGACATTTCTAAAAAGTGGAAAAGTCAATGTTCCAATTGGGCTGCATGGGGTAAAAAAATGATATAAAATATTAAATTAAATTAAAATATAAAATATAAAATTAAATATAAAATAAAATAATAAATATTAAAAAAATTAAATAAAATTGTAAAATAAATAAATAAATTAAACAAATTAAAAACTTGTGAAAAAAAAAATTGAAAAAAAATTAAAATAAATTAAACAAAAAATAAATTAAACAAAAAATAAATTAAAAAAAAAATAAATTTGATAAATTTGATAATTAATTAAAACTTCACCAATATATTTGAAAATTAATTTTTTAAATTTTTTTGGTTGAAAATTTTTAATCGGTCCCTGAATAAATTTGATAAATTTGATAAATTTGAATAAAATAAAATTGATAAATAAAATAAATCAAAAGTTCTAAATATATCAAAGATTTTTTTTTTTAAAATTTATTCTTCAAAGGATCAAGAACAGTCAATGGAGAAATATTTTCTTTCAGAAACTTAGACTGGACCAAGGACACAGGAATGTCTCAAAGAAAGCTCATATCAGTCTTTCATCCTCCTGGAAAAATACCACATGTAATAAAATTTATTTCAAACATTTATTTAAATAATTTTTTCTTTTTTTTATTTTAATTAAATATTTTTTTTATTTTTTATTTTTTTATTTTTTATTTTATTTTTGATTTTGATTTTAATTATTTATTTTTTTTTTATAAAAGGTTACTTTTGGATGGGCGGGAATGCTTGGTGCAATTACAGGTATTTCCAAAATGGGAATCACTGCACACGAAGCAAACTTGGAAGAAAAACTCGAAACTTTCAAGTAAACAATTTTTTATTAAAATTTTATTCATTATTTTTAAAAATTGTTTTTTTTTTTAAAAATTTATATTTATTTTATTCTTTTTTTTTAATTTTATTCATTATTTTATTTTTTGATTTTTTTCTTTTTTATCAATTTTTTGTTCATATTTTTTTTTAAATCATATTTTTAATTTATTTTAAACTTTTTTTTTTTTTTTTATTTTTTGATCAAATTAAATATTTTTATTTTTTTTATATTTTCTCATTTTTTTTATTAATATTTTTTTGATTAAATTAAAATTTTGTTCTTAATATTTTTTTATTTTTTTTAATATATTTTTTATTTTTTTAATATTTTTATTAATATTTTTTTTTGTTGGTAGAGGCTTCCCTTTCGTGTTGAGACTCAGATACATCATGGAGAACGCTAACAACTTGGAACAAGTCATCACTTTGTGGAACAGCACCAAAAACACTGTTGGTTTCATTCACATGTTTTCTTCTGCTGCTGACAGAAAAGCTGTATTCCAAATTAATTTTATTTTAATTTTATTTAAATTTTTTTTGATTTTTGATTTTTTTTTATTTTTTTATTTTTATTTAAAATTTATTTGATTTTTTTTGATTTTTTTTGATTTTTTGATGATTTATTTTTATGACCTTAATTTCTTTTCATTGTTCATTTTTGATTTTTAAAATATTTTTATGTTAATTTTATTTCGAAATGAAATTTATTTATTGATTTATTGATATGCTGATTTATTTTTCATTTTATTTTTAATTTATTTTGTCTAGTTTGATTTCATTGTTCTTTTTTAATTCTAAATATTTTTATGTTAATTTTATTCCTGTTAAAATTTATTTTTGAATATATTTTCATTTATTTTTGACTTTTAAATATTTTTTTTAAAAAATTTAATTAAAAGGTGGCAATCGAAACAATGGCCAACTACGACGCATATTTCTTCGACAACGACGCAAGAGAAAGCAACGCAACTCTCTACAACAACCAAACAGGTGTCACCACTCAATTAGGGTTTCCTTTGGTCGACGCAGTCTATCGGTATTTATTTATTTTTAAATTTATTCATTTTTTGTTTTTTTATTATTGATAATATTTTTTTTTTTTTAATTATTTTGACATTATTTTTATAGGTTTTTAATTTATTTTTTATTTTTTATTTATTTATTTTTGAATTCAATATTTTGGTAATATTAATATTACTTTATTATTTAACATGTTTGATATTTCAATTATTTTAATTTTTATTCAACATTTTTTCACTTTCATATTTATTATTATTTTTAAACATTTTTATTTAATTAAAAATTTCATTTATCACAATTTTTTCTTTTTAAACAGTGCAAACAATGGATTTGATCCAAACATCAGAAAATACTTTTTGTGGAATCAAAACTTTACTTCCGACCCAGAAGGAACTGAGGATCGTTACTACACACAGTTAACACTTTATTTCATTTTTTATTTTTTATTTTTTATTTTTTATTTTTCATTTTTTTTTTTCATTTTTTTAATTATTTTATTTTATTTTTGTTTTATTTCATTTTATTTTCATTTTATTTTCATTTTTTATTTTATTTTATTTTTGTTTTATTTTTTATTTTCTAGATACCTTTCAACCAAATATTATTCCGACAACAACGTTAAGATAGATATCCCTCAAGTGATCAACATCACTGCAATCATTGCACAAAAAGGAAAGAATGTTTATCAATGTCAAAACGCAAACAATGGTAAATCAAAAATAAAATTGTTAAATTAAATTTATATTTTTTTTATTTTTCTTTTAAGTTATTATTTAAGTTAATTTTACCTTTTTAAAAAAATTTTTTTAATTAAATTTTTACTATTCTTATTTTTCATTAATTTTTTTTTGAAGGTTCTAATGTGTTGTCTGTTTCTTACATGCCTGAAAGATTGTTCGCTTACGCAGCTTGGGAAAATGGAAGTGGGAACAACTGGAGGCCAGCTTGTTGCAACACTTATGTGGGAATAGACTTGAACCCTTGGTTCATATCAAAATAAATTATTAAAGAATTATTTTAATTAAGAAATAAATTAATTTTTGAAAAATTTTATCGAGCAATTATTTCTTTTTATTTTTTTTTTTTTCTTTGAAATAATTTGAATTTTTTTTTTTTCCTTTCATTTTATTTCCTTTCAAAATATAAAAAGAAAAATTGTTTATTTTTTTTTTTGATGATATAGATGAAGAAAAGGGATTTGAATGAAGAAGAAATGGAGAATGAAATGATCAACATCAAGAAGCATAAATCAGATGATTATCACGAAGCAGCAGAAATCATCAAAATTTTCTCGGATTTATCTTCTTTGGCGAGGAAGATGGTGATTGGGGGATTGAAAAAGGTTGTGGGGAAAAAGATAAGGGAGGATGAATCAGATATGGATACAAATAATACATCCAAAGTGGTCACCAATCAAAATAATGAAAATAATATGCCAAAGAGTAAATAAAATAAAAAATATTTATATTCAGAGATGATTTGAGATTATAAAAGCAAATATAATCATAAAAATAATAATTTTGGAATGTAAAATCTTATTGAGATGTTATTTGAATTGAATTTTGAATTAATCTTTGGAAAAATTTTTTTAATTTTTATTTTTTTTTTGAAAAATTGAAAAGAGAATCCATTTTTGAACACCTTCTTCATGCCAAACCAAACAATGACCCTATTCGTGAAAACATTCGGAAGAAAAGAAATAACAGTAAACATTTCTTCAAAGGCCAAAGTGCTACAACTCAAACAACAAATACAAGAAACAGAGGGAATCCCACTTGAACAACAAAATCTTCTTTTTTCAGGGAACCAATTAGTGGATGAATTTACTTTGTCTGATTATAACATCCAAAAAGAATCTACCCTCCATATGATTTTGAAACTCCGTGGAGATTAGTCAAAAATTTATATCATTTTTAATTTTTTTTTTTTTGAATTAAAAAATATTATTAAATTAATTTCTTAAAAAATTATTATCCGGTTTTTTCTTTCTTGCAAAATTGAAAAGAATCACATTATAAGTTCTAGAAATACTATGTTAAGAGTAGGTTTTTTTTGAAATTTTGAAAAGGATTCAACATTCATTTGTAACTGAAGATCATTATGGTGCATTTTTTCAGTTGAACAAAATCAAAACTCAACAATAAAAGAATCTTCGTTCATTTTCATAAAAGAAATTAAATTGCTTTGATAAAATCTTTCTCCTTTTGAATTGATGAAAGATTTTTGTATATATTTCGAATATCAAAAGGCTTTTATATTTTTCTACAAAGAAAATGATGTTTTGTTTTCATTTTCAGTTTATTTTTGAGTTGAGAATTTCTTTTTTTTTTAGGACTAACGTTTCTTTTTTTTCCAAATTTAAAACAAAAATTCAAAAATTCAAAAATTAATTATGTTTGAGAATTGATTTTTGAATTGATTTTTATTTAGAAATACAAACGACAGGAATTAACAAGCATGTTTGAAAGAAATTAATAATTTTAATTTACTTAAATATAAAAAAAAATTCAAATTTTTATTTTTTTGGAGGCCTCAAAGGTAAATAGAATTCATTGATGTATTTATTTTTTGTAGGTTTTAGAAATTAAAACATTTTAAAATCCAGATGTTAAATTTGATAAAATTCGTTTTGGTTGTGATACTCTTTCTTTCTGTGATCCCAAGTGGAAAAGCTTTGGTTACAATACCTGATTGTGCTTTTTTACAGAACAACATGTCACTAGATTTCAATTCAGAATCATATGAACTGACATCCAACATTGTAAAAAAAAAAAATATGATCCTCCAATTGTGAAAATATATTATTATCTTCATTTTCTTTTAAAAAGAAAATAACATTGATATATGTTTATAATATTATTCTTTATCTTTTTATATTCATCACAAAATTAAAATATCCAAATATAATTTTAGATGAAATTTCTTCGAGAATTTCAATTTAATATATTAAAAAAAAAAATTTTAAATTTAAAAACTAAGAAAAATTTTTTTTTTAAAGGATTGTTCAATGTTCAATCCTTTTACTCCCTTGGGAAATTCAACAAAGACCTTCAGAGGATTTATAAATGGAAATGGATTCACAATCTCCAACCTCCACATCGTATCCAACGCATCAAGCTACATAGCATTGTTTGCATTTGGAATTGAATCAACAGTAGGCAACATCACCTTCCAAGACGTCTCAGTTACTTCAATTTCAGTTAACGGAAGTTTTCCGTCGAACATTGGAATATTATTTGGTCATTGTTCAACTTGCACAATTAATAATATCCATTTCATCACTAAAAATTCTTCACAGAACGTAATAGACGGGTATAGTTTTGCAGGAGCTATTGCAGGATCAGTCTCTAGTAAAAAATTTTTTTATCATTTAAATTTTTTGTTATAATTTTTTTTTTTTTAATTTTTTTTTAAATTTTTGTCATTGTTTTAAATCATTTACAAATTTTTTTTTTTAATATTTTTTTTAAAAGCTTCTACAATTTCACAATGTTCTATGACCAACACCACAATAAAGGGAGGAATTATTATTGGAGGGTTTCTTGGTTCTTCTTTTTTGTCAAATATTTCTTTCGTCTACAATAATGGGTTTCCTTCTGATCCTTCACAAACCATTGTTAATGGATGTTTAAAATTTTTTTTTTTATTTTTTAATTATAATCCTTAAAATATTATTTTTTTGAATATTTTTTTAAATTTTTTTTTTAATTTTAGCTAGTGGTTGTGGAGGATTGTTTGGTTATCTCAGTAATATCTTTATTTTTTTCATTTGGTTCATTTTGAAGAAAATTTTATTAAAAAATTAGCTTATGGTTCTATCTCGAAATCTGGAGTAAATAGAGGAACAATTTATGCTCAATATTCTTTATCCGGAGGTTTCTATTTTTTCAAACAATTTTGATTATTTTAATTTTTTATTATTTTTAATTTTCATTTCCTCATTTTGAAACTTTAATTTTTTTTTAATTTATTTTTTATTCATTTCATTTTTTTTAATGAAGGTATTGGATCAACAGTTCAGGAGTATTCTGAAATTGATCAAATTTATACTAGGTCAGATGTCAAGCTAGTATCAACTACAGGGTCATTGGTATATTTTTTTCTGATAAATAATTTTTTTAATAATTTTTTATTTTATTTTTTATTTTATTTTTTATTATAATTTTTTATTTTTTCATATTTCATTTTTTATTTTTTTATTTTATTTTTATTTTATTTTTTACTATCTAGTGTGGGGGACTGTTTGGGCAAATGACTTCTTACTCAAGTTCAATCGGTGCACATTATTCTTTAAAAAACTCTTATTCCAGAGCTAGCAATGTTTCTTGTGGGTGCAATGTAGGAGGTAAAAAATTTTTTTTTTTTTTTTTTAAAATTAATTTCCATTCAAAACCGATCTTTTTATTTTTTACTAAAATTTAGGTTTGTTCGGGTCAGTTGAAATAAATGAAACTCAAACCTTAAATTTGACAAATTTGTATTCTGCAACTGCCGTTTCGGGTAGTGCAAATGTGAGTGCTTTGGTAAAAATTTAATTTAATTTTTTTTTTTATTTAATTTAATTTTATTTTTTTATTTTTTATTTTTTTTTATTATTTTTTATTTTTTATTTTTTATTTATTTTTTATTTTTAATTTTATGTCAAAGTTTATTTTCTAAGATTAATTTTATTTATTATTTATTATTTATAATTTATTTTATTATTTTCAAATTTTTTTAAAAATGATTGATAAATAATTTTTTATTCTCATATTTTATTCCCAAAATTTTTTTTAAATCAAAGATTGGAATCCAAAAAGGTTCAACAATAAATCTACTCAATGTGTATTATGACAACTCGTTAGGAGCCAGCAGCACAATAGGGATAGGAATGAATTGTGTAACATTGTTCAACAATGTAAGTCTTACTTTTCCACAAAACACTACATGGGGAAATGACAGATTGTTAATAGAAAACGAGTATTCTCTGGGGGTTTGTAATTGTAGTGGTAATTTTTTTTTTAAATTTTTTTTTTTGATTTGATAGTTTTTTAAAAATATTAATTTTTAATTAATAATTTATTTTTTTTTTTAAAAAAATTACTGGATTTTTAAAAACTTTTTAATATAAATTTTTGTTTTTTATTATCCTTTATAAAAAAAAAAGGAGGTTGTCTTCCAATTCCATCAACGATAACACCATCAACAATAACACCATCAACGATAACACCATCAACAATTACACCATCTACGATAACACCATCAACAATTACACCTTCAACGATCACTCCATCAACGATCACTCCGTCAACGATCACACCGTCTACGATATCTCCATCAACAATAATTCCATCAACAATAACACCCTCCACAATACCTCCCACATTTATACCATCAACCTTCACTCCTTCAACAATCATACCATCGACAATTACTCCTTCAACGATCACACCATCGACCATCACACCATCGACCATCACACCATCGACCATAACACCATCGACCATTACTCCGTCAACGATTACACCATCCACAATCACACCATCCACGCTAATCCCATCCACTTTAACTCCTTCTACAACAGGTTTCTTTTTTTTGTTTTTATTTTCCTCAATAATAATAATATTAATACTAAATTTAATAATTTTGTTTTCTTTTAAAATTTAGTTCCTTCCACTACTACACCATCCACCATACTCCCAACAACAATAAATACTATTTCTCCATCCACAATCACCCCTACTTATTCACCAATGTAATCAAATTTTTTAATTTATAGAAATAAAATTATAAATTTATAAATTAATATTACTTTGAATGTTAATGAAAAATTTTTATTTTTTTTACAAAAAATTTTTTTTTTTAAAAGTACTATCGATGGAACTTACCAAATAGTTGGAAATTGTTCAAATTCCCAATGTTGTTGTATTACTTCAGATATCAAAATAGAAACAGTGACAAACAAAATAGACGTTATCATTTCTTCAACTTCTGGGAATTGCACTGTTTCTGGAAAGCAAACTGTCTCTTTCTCTTTAACAACTCCAAGTTCTGGAACTGGAATTTTTAATGGAATCGCATATTCTTTTTCAAAAAACCAAAAACAAATAACGTATTATTATTTACATTTTTTTTCTATGAATTTTATTGTAATTTTATTTTTAGTTTTGTTGGTAATAATTCAAACTGTACTATTGTTGCAAACTGTATTGGAGGTCAGTGTAACTCTTCTGCACTCTTTCTGTTTTCTAAAACCATCCTCTTGTTTCTTATTTTTCTTTTTACTCTTTAAATAATCTTTTGAAAAATTTGAATTTGAACAATAAAATTTAAACAACTTTAAGGATTAAAACAAAAATGTTTTTTTTTATTTCAAATAATTCAGATAAGAATTTGAAGCATTGATAAAAAAGGATAATAAGGATTTTAAATTTAAATTGTTATTAGGATGAAAAGAGTTGTTTTTTCTGAATTTCTTTGTTAGTCAAAAAGAAATTGATTCTTTATTTTTTTTTGAATAAAGAAATCAATTTCAAATAAAAAAATGGAAAAAGCAAATACTTTCAAAAATTTCATTCCCAAAATCTTTTTCGTATTTTGCATCTTTATCACATTCTTTTCACATGCAGATGGACAAACAATAACGATACCTGATTGTGCATTTTTGCAGAATAACATCACCCTCAACAACAAAACTGTTGTTTATCAATTGGCCTCGAGCATTGTAAGAAAATATAATCAATCTGATTCGTGCAAATAAAAAATAATGAACATATAAAAATAAAATTAAAAAATTAAATTATTAAATGAATATAAAGTAGAAGCTCTTAAAAGAATTATTCAAAAAACAATCAAAAATTTTTTTTCAATTTAATGAATTGTCTTCAACATTTTTTTTTTTGGAATTTATAATATTTTATAATATTTTATTTTTTATATTTTATAATTTTTATTTTTTATATTTTATAATTTTTATTATATTATTTTTTTTAAAAAATTCTAGGATTGTTCAAATGTGAATCCATTCCTTACAATAGGAAGTTCAACAACATCTTTTAAAGGAAAATTTGATGGAAAAGGGTTCACTATCTCCAGCATCAACATCTCATCCAGTTCCACCAACTACATTGGAATATTCGCCTATGGAGAAAACAGCATCTTTACCAACATTACAATACAAGACATTTCCCTAACTTTGATTTCTGTTTCAACAACAAAGTACATTGGTTCTTTACTTGGTTATTGTGACAGTTGTACTGTTGACAACATTAGATTAGTTACTAAAAATGCTGCTCTGAATTTAGTTCAAGCTAATGCAGGGAATTTTGTAGGCGGAATTGTTGGATATTTTGCAAGTAAGACTTTTATTTAAATAATTTTTTTTTATAAAATTTTCTTTTTGGGATTTTTTTAATTTTTATTTATTTATTATTTTATTTATTGGTTATTTTATTTATTGGTTATTTTTATTTTTATAATTTCATTTTCATTTTTTGTAATTTTTTTTTAGATTCTTCAATGTCACATTGTTCAACCTCAAATACAACAGTAAATGCGACTCAAGGTATTGCTGTTGGTGGATTAGTGGGGTTTTCAATAAATTCAACTTTTACAAATCTCTACAACATTGGATTCCTCTCCTCCTCCCAAACGATAGTAAGATCAAATTGTAAATAAATTTTTGTTACATATTTCTTTTCAATTTTTAAAAACTTTTGTTTAAATTTGTTAAATTTAAATGAAATATTTTTACATTTTAACTTTTTTTAAAAGATTTTGCAGGTGGATTAATAGGAGAAATTTGTAAAAATTTTTTTTTTTAACTTTTCGAATTAGAATTATTTTTGCAACCAATAAAAAAAGCTTCAAGTACATTAACAAAGTCAGGGGTTTCCAATGGTGTAATATTTTTGTCTACAAGTAATGCCTGAGGTTATTTTTGATTAAATTTTTTTAAAAATTTAATTTCTTTAAAAGCAATTTCTGGATTTTCTAGATCATAGAACTTTGACCAGGTTTATTCAAGACCTGGTGTCTCTGTAATTGGAACTTCATTTTCGTTCTTTGTAAAATTTTCATTTTTATTTTAATGAATTTATTTTTTAAATTTTTTTTAATTTTTTAGTGTGGGGGTTTGTTTGGGGCAATGAATACCACAAATATTGGAAATTTTTCTTTGACCAATTCATATTCAAGAGCAAGTAGCGTATTGTGCGGAGATGGTCAAGTAGGAGGTAAAAAGTTTAAATTCATTTTAAATAATTAAAATTGAATTTATTTCAATTATTTATTTACATTTTTAAAATTAATTTCAAATTAAAAAAAAATTTCAAATATTTTTAATAGGATTGATTGGACATTTAGATCTGTTTATACAAAATTTTGGTATTTACAATTGTTATGCTGCATCAAATGTTTCGGGAAGTCTCGATGTTGGAGCAGTTGTAACAAATTTTTTTATTTTTTTTTATTTTAAATTATTTTTAATTTTTAATTTTTTCATTTTTAAGATTTTTTTTTCATTATTATCTTTTTAATTTTAATTTTTTTATTTTTCAAAGTTTTTTATTTTTTATTTATTTTTAATTTTAAATTTTTATTAGATTGGTTTAATTACTGGGACCACTCTAAATAACATTACAAATCTTTTCTTTGACAACACAATTTTAGTGAATAGTACAGTGGGAGTAGGATTGAATTGTTCCAATCTTTTCAACAATGTAAGTTCCACTTTCCCACAAAATACAATTTGGGGTAATGATAGACTTTTAATTGAAAGTGATTATTCAAAAGGTATACATGTAATTGTAGTGGTAAATTTTTATTATAATTTTAAAATTTTTTATTTTTTATTTTTTATTTTTTTTTATTTTTTATATTATTTTATTTTTTATTTTTTATTTAATTTTACTTTCATTTTCCATTTTAATATCTTTTCTTTTCTTTTTTCTTTTTAAAATTTTCATTTTCTACTTTTTTTTCTATTTTCTATTTTCTATTTTTTATTTATTTTTTATTTTTATTTTTATTAATGAAGCTGGTTGTACTTTAATTCCATCAACTTTTATTCCTTCTACAATCAGCCCATCAACTTTGTCTCCCACTGTCACAACATCCACATCTCTTCCGACAACAAACATTCCATCAATAGTTACTTCAAACATTCCTACTGCTCAATCACCAACAATCATCCCCACTGTTTCACCAACTCGTTCTCCGTATTTTCCATTTATTTAATTTAATTTTATTATTTTTTTTTTAATTTAATTTTTTTATAATTTTTTTAGATCTATTTCAAATTCGATTTCTTTTTCTGGTTTTCTCTTTTTCATATTGATCATTTTCTTTTTTTAATTTTCCAAATAAAAAATTTTCATCACTCCCTCTTTAAATCTTTCTCGGGTTCAATTTATTTTTCATCTTTTTATTTGATTTTAACGTGAGAAAGTTGAGCTTCTAAATTTAGGGTTTAAAATAATTAATGTTAAATCAAAATTAACTTTTTCAAACTTTACTTTTGAATTTTTAATCAAAAAAAATAAAAATAAAATAAGATGAAGAGTATATAAGGTTTGTTGGATTTATGGGAACAAGATGTCACAATTTAGAGTAATACATATCTTAGTGTATATGATATATATAAAACATATTATTATTTTTTTGCAAATATAAAAATAAGTGGAACATATATGTTCACCTCAAATTCCAGTAAAATGAAAAAGAATATACCATTCAAAATTAAATAAAAATCTTGTGAGAGATATAATGAATATTTCTTGCATACTTTGCAAGACCCTCCAACACAGGAGGCAACAACTTTTTTTTTTGGTGTAATTCAAAATTCTGAAGTAGATCAAGAACATCGACTTGAGGATGTTAGTTTTGAACATTTGTTCTTTTCTGCTTTGGAGTGTTCTATATAATTTATTGAATTATTTTTATATCATTTCTATTCCAATCTATCTATCCATAAATGAAAAGATATCTCGTTGATTTACAATGCGATTAAAAAAGGTTAAAAATTTATTATGTGAAAATATTATAGACGTTAAAAATATTTTATTTAAAAAATGAAAATAAATCAAAAGCACATTGATTTGCCATTTCAAGAAGAAATAAAATTTCTTGATTTGTTGCAAGATGGGATAAAAATAACAAGAATGATAGTTGAAAGAGAAGAATTTCAAAAGTTGAACATACATACACCCCATCCGGATGATAAAATGAAATTTTATAAGATGAAGATCAAGAGTTACAAAGATACATCGGTGCATTTGACTTGTGCAAAGGAAAAATTTTGTTCTTATAGAGAAATTATATTCAAATCTGAACAAGATAAGAAATTTTATAGAAAGAAAAGCAAGAAATCACAGAATCATGTTTGTTCATCAAGATCAATCCATCAAATACCAATGTCAATCGCCCAAAAAAAATTTATCATAAAACTTTCAAAGAATAAGGCGCCAGAATGGAAAAGTGAGGGAAATACAGTGGATGTTTTCAAATCATTAATCGAAGAGGAATCTTTGTAAATCAAATATATGCATTTAAAAAAGTGATTTTTTTGTTGAATCATCTAAAATATTGAATTATATGAAATATATTTTCGAGAGATCTGTTTATATCAGATTACAAGAATCTATAAGGGTGTTATAATTATTTCTTATTTTATAAAAACATTTTTATTATTATGGCACAATATAAAATTACACAAACTGTTTGTAAATTAAAATAAAAATAAAAAGTGTCTAGAATATAAATCATTTACATTGTTTCATTCCCTATCAAATATAACTTACATAATGTAACTCCTCAATCAAAAAAAATTCATAACATAATAAATTAACGTATCTTTATTTAAAAAGTGAAATACTTCATTTTTTAAATAAAGATACAATTCTTAGATTTTACTTGGTTTTACAATTTGTTCAAAAAGAAAATTTTAATGAAATTCAATTTATCCACAATTTTTTTCTCAAAAAAAAAAAATTTAAAATTGTGATTAAATTATAAAAAAAAAAAAAAAAAAAGTAGAAAAGAATTTGGGAACCTTGGATATGCGCAGAAAATTCAAAAAAATCAACTCGAAAATATAGTTAAATATCAAAGAACAAAGTACCTGAACACTTACCACAACGATATCGACTACATGATGAAAACGTTAGGAGAACATCTGATAGATTGTCAGCTTTCCGCATATTTCGGAGCTTACTTCATAGCTGCAGATAAAGGATCATTTTCTCTACTTGCCAGAGCAGAACACATTTTCATGGATAAAATTTACGCGAGAGGCGATGAGGGTGTTTTTGTTCTCTCAACGAAACAAGCTTATGATCTTTGGTTGCCTGATGGCACCAGGAAACGAGGGCGGAGGTGTTTTGGGAGTGTCTACATTTATGCGAGAACTCTTGATGCCAATTTGCTTCAGCTCGTTCTTCAGGCTCTTAAGGTTCATGTCGAACAAACTTTAGGGACTATCTGGGAACCAAATTATATCACAATTGATTTTGATGATGATAAGAACTTTTTTTTTTTTCAATTTTTTTTTTTTTAAATAAGCAAATTTTTTATTATTTTTATTTTTTTTGAAATAAATTTTTATTTTTTATTTTTATTTTTTTTATTTATTATTTCTAAATTAAATTTTTGTCATTTTAAATTAATATTCTAAAATTTTTTTGATTTTTAATTTTTATTTTTTATTTTTTTTTATTTTTTATTTTTTATTTTTTATTTTTTATTTTTTATTTTTTATTTTTTATTTT